>JASFAX010007601.1:0-22042 GCA_030737875.1 Allium sativum | reverse complement strand
GAATAATTTGAACGAGTTCCTTTATTGTTGCAAGTATAATTGTTTTTATTGCAATGGGTCGCGGGCTTAATTTTCTCTCCAGGATAGGAATTTGAAAGGAAAAAAATTAACACAGTGAATGTGTTGATTCACGTTGCAAAGTGGGTATGTAGGTTTACCGCAGATACTTTGATTTGTATAATATGGAGTAGGATAATCTTTTGTGCATGCTATTCATTAAGATATGATAAATTGATTCAATTTTTCTCTCAAGGAAATCATATGTTGCAAGCCTTGTTATCCAAACTGTATTGGCTTGATGTAAAATTTCTCATGCATCTCTTGCTACTTCCAGGTTAGATAGCATCAATTAGTTGCATATATTTATGCTATTAATTTAGTAGATCAAATATTACATGTGTTTCATTTCTGTAGTATTAACGCTACATTGACTGCTATTGTGGTTATAAAAGATATAAAGTTATTTTCCATTTGCACATATAAATTCAAAGGAGTGCTAGGGCAGCGAGTTACAAAGAACATTAAGAGGTTTTTATTAGTTGTCCATTATTCAACTAATATCAAGAAGTAACACACTGACACTACAAGAAAAGTTCTAATTTTCGACAGAGCATAGCGACGGTTTCCGACGGCTTTCGACGGGCCGTCGGCGGCCGTCGATTATAATCGGGATTTCTTCCCCCTGAACCATTTTCTGCTTCAGTCGATATCCTCTAAACCCATTTCCAGCCGCGATTTTCCAAACCCTACCTCCCCCAATTTGCGATTTCCCGCCTCCAAACACCAAAATTTTCACGTTCGGATAGCTCCCGACTTCCTCTCAAGCTTGTATCATCATCAATTTGAGGTATAATCTCGTTTTTACCTTAAAATTTTAATTTTTACCTAAACCTGAATTTGGTAAAATTAGCAAATTAGAGTTAATTGTTGATAGCAATTGGTTCCTATGGTATTGTAGTATGTTATATCATCATATTATTTGTGTATTTCATATGCTACACTGAAATTGAAAGATTTATGTTCAATATTTGGATATTTGTGTATGTGACATCGTAAATTAGACATATTTTGGATAGATTGTTGTTAGTAGTGGCCATAAAATTGGTCAAAAGCTCGAGTATTTACAAATTGGTTTAAGTGTGTGCATGTGTTTCAATTTAGGTTGGTTTTTGTCGTTGTATAATTTAGGATATTTTTGTACATGTGCGTCGTTGTCCGCTTGTCCTTCTTGCATGTGTTAGTTGATATACGAAAAATTGAGTGGATGAAGTTGGAAAAGTACATCATGCAAATTTTGACTTATTCAAAAAAAAATATGAGTCTAAATTCTAGTTGTGTCTATTGAATCGACGATAATAGTATTAGCTTTAAGTTGATTGAAATGTTAAGAAGATGTGATAAAATATAAAATATTTTTGTGTTGTAGTAAAACGTACTTTTATGTTAAAATGCACACATATAATTGAGTAATATCCCCTAGAGTGTTTTCGGCCCCGTCCGACGAGTGTTGTACATGATCGTTATATAAATAGTCTTTTTTTTTTTGAATTAAAAAACGATTGTTTATATTCATCTGGTACAATATTTGTTGGATTTGTCCTTGTATTGGACAAGTTATAAACACAATGAACATTTGTATTTTGTATACTACTTTGTTTCAAAAGATTCAGAAAATTTCGGTTCAATTTTCCTTTTTGTTTCCTGCGTACACATGTACAGTGCAGGAAACAAAAGGGAAATGCTGCCGAAATTTTGTTGAATCGTTTGAGCCGAAGTAGTATACAATTGTAAATGTTTACTGTATTTATAATGGGAAGTAGAGATGCCTGACCATGTAAAAGAGTTGCATTAAAAAAGTGTCAAATTAGATTTTTTTTTTTTTAATTTAATGAAAATGTTATTAATTTGTGAACCTATGACCATGTAATATAGGTTTTTGTCGAATTTGAATTCTTGAAAAAATAAATATTAATTTTTGAACCTGTGACTGAATTTCTCAAATAGGAAAAATGATTGATTATTTTGTTGATCGGAGGAGTTGGATGTACCAAAGAAGAGGACAGAGAGGTTCAATAAAGGAAGATTTTTATAATGGTATAAGTGTCTTTGTTGACTTCGCTTTACGTAATAATGGAAGCGATCCTGAAATTCGTTGTCCGTGTAGCAAGTGTAGACATTTGAAATATTTGCTACCCGATGTTGTGAAAGTCCATTTGTGCAAAAACGGATTCGTACCCGAGTATTATTTTTGGGATCGTCATGGAGAAGTTGTATCAAATACTCCTGTAGAGACTGAGGAAGAACGTGCTGTTGATGAAAATGTTAGTACGACCCGTATTGAAAATATGGTTGAAGATGCAGCGCGATCTATGTTTCCAATGATTACAGCTGACGACGACAATGGAAATGATGAAAAACCGAATATTGAAGCTAAGAAAATTTATGATTTGTTGGATAATGCTAAGAAACCTATTTGGGACGGTCGTAAAAGCGGCACTCAACTATCGGTAATCGCAGAATACATTGCGATGAAGTCAAAATACAACATCACTGAAGCTGGGTTCACAGCTATTGTACAAGCTGCAAAAAGGCACATGCCGCCGGATAATTTAATGTGTGAAAATCACTACGAAGTTAAAAAACTTATGTCAGCATTTGGTTTACCTTATCAGAAAATAGATACATGTGTAAAAGGATGTATGTTGTTTTGGAAAGATGGCGTAAACCTTAGAAATTGTAAATTTTGTAATGAAGAATGATATAAACCAAGAAATAAAAAGGGAAAGGAAGTTCCCTACAAACGTATGCATTACTTACCTATTACTCCACGACTTCAAAGATTATGCATCTTCTGCAACTGCATCTCATATGAGATGGCATAAGGTGAGATCGGAGGAAGAAGGTACGTTGACCCATCCAGCCGATAGGGAAGCATGGAAGCATTTCGATAAAACTTATCCCAATTTTGCAGCGGAGAGTCGTAATGTCAGACTAGGATTATGTACAGATGGTTTTTCACCATTTTCTCAGTTTGGTTCTAAATACTCATCATGACATATTATCATCACACCTTATAATTTACCTCCATGGATGTGTATGAAAACGCAATATATTTTTCTTACTGTTGTTGTCCCTGGCCCCGATGATCCGGCACAAGGAATTGATGTTTATTTACAACCGTTAATTGAAGAATTAAGAACATTGTGGAACGAAGGAGTAGAAACGTACGATGTTTCAAAGAAGAAAATTTTTCGTATGTTCGCTTCTTTGTTGTGGACTATAAGTGATTTTCCTGCTATGCAATGCTTTCAGGATGGAGTACTGCTGGTCGTCTATCATGTCCATATTGCATGGAAGAAACATGAGCATTTTCCTTACCGCGTGGTAAGAAAAGTTCATGGTTTGACTGCCATCGATGTTTTCTCCATGTAAATCATCCTTTTAGAGCAGACAAGAAAAACTTTTTGGCAAATAGAGTAGAAACTAAACAACCTCCAATGTTATGGACTAGCGAAGAAATATATGAAATGGTTCAAAATCATCCAAATATACATGTTATTGGAGTTCAAACAGAAATTGAAGGCAAATCGATTTATCACAATTGGTGCAAACAGTCTCTTTTCTGGGAGTTGCCGTATTGGAAACATCTTCTGCTTCGTCATAATATTGATGTGATGCATAATGAGGAAAATGTATTTGAGAATGTCTTTAACACGGTTTTGAATGTTAAAAGGTAAACTAAAGATGATTTGAAATCAAGGCGCGATATAGATGAATTATGCAAACGTCCCGAGCTTCATATGAAAGAAAATGATAGTAAAAAACCCAAAGCATGTTATGAATTAGATAATAATCAGATTAATTTTTTTTTAAAATGGGTTGAAGAGTTAAGATTTCCTGATGGAATTTCATCAAACCTTCGTAGATGTGTTGACTTCAAAAATGGTAAATTGAGTGGAATGAAAAGTCAAGATTGTCATATTATGATGGAGTATCTATTTACTGTTATCTTCAAAGAACTACTTCCGTTAAAAGTTTGTTAGGTAATAACGGAGCTTAGTTTGTTTTACAAAGAGCTTTGTTCAACTATTTGAAAGTGCAACGTTTACGAAAATTTGAAGTAGATATTCCAATATTGCTTTGCAAATTGGAGAAAATATTCCCGCCAGGTTTCTTTAATGTAATGGAGCATTTACCTGTTCACCTTCCAACTGAAGCACGATATCGAGGTCCCGTCCAATATGGATGGATGTATCCATTTGAGAGGTAAATATAAACATGTTAACGATTAATTTAATTGCATGTAAAACTATGAAATAATGTAAATTAATTTTGCATAGGTATCTGAATCATTTGAAGAAAAAAGTAAGACAAAAAACACGAGTTGAAGGCTCGATATGTAAGTCTTACATCGAAGAAGAAGCTTCGTTCTTTTTCTCTTATTATTTCAGTAATCATGTGAATATATCATTTGAAAGTGTTCCACGAAATGACGAAGGGGACGAACAAGAATCATCTCAAACAGTTTTGTCTATTTTTAGACAACATGGTCGGCCTTCTGGGAAACGTGTTGACGTATGGCTAAATGATAAAGATCTTCATGTAGCTCACACTTATATTCTTCTAAATTGTGCTGAAGTTGCACCGTTTGTTAGGTAATTTGAAATATCAATTGGTGCTTTTTCATTTCTACATTTTTATGTGTGTATAATCTAATGTAAAACTCTATTTCTATTTACAACGTTTATAAACTTGAACATCCAAACGGAGATAGTAGTAAAGAATTTTCTGCTTGGTTTACAAATTATGTTTATGAACCCAAAGATCGTGTTATTGATGAAGGGTTGAAACATCTTACAATCGGACCAAAAAGATTAGTCAAGACATATCCAATATATTTTGTTATTGGATATAAATTTAATACGAAAGAATACGGTGCCGAAAAATTAACGAACAATACTGGTCTATTCGTTAAAGGTAGTGACGATCCTGAAAATCACATCAATGATTTTTATGGTGTTTTAACACAAATTTTGCAACTGACATATTTCTCACGACCCGCGGAGGATGCGTTTCTATTTAAATGCGATTGGTTTAGCAATGTTCCGGGTTTTGGGATTAATGTACATAAGGATTATAATCTGATCGAGATAAAGCATACATCGCACTATTACAAGTATGATCCTTTTGTACTAGCCAAACAAGCATTACAAGTTTATTATGCTCCTTACCCGTCTTTAAAAAGAGATAAAGCAGATTGGTCGGCAGTTTTTTAAACAAAGGCCAGATTTACTTTCGACGGGAAGAATATTCCAGACGGAGGAGCCTATCAGGCAGAACCAAACATAACACTGAAATAATAATTGAAGATGATCATGCAGATTTTGGACCGCTGGTCGATGATGCAAATGCTTTGGTAGATGCATCTGAGAGCACGGAGGAAGTGATTATTCAATCTGAGGCTGAATCTGAAGAAGATGATGACTGATATAGATGTAGAGTACAAATTTTTAGTTGTAATGTAATTATGTAGTAAACCCAGCTTATTTTGCAATTCATGTAACTATGTTAATTTTTTTTAATGTTACGATGGTTTTTTACATATGACATATTTTATGTCATATGCAGTTTTTCCTATTTATTTGTCTTAAATATGCAATGTAAAATGTTACTCCTTGGAATATGAGACCCAATCAAATACAGGTATAAACAATTTCTCATTTATGTCATTTTTTTACATCATTTATGTCACCTATTTAGCAGCTTATTATATCGTTTGTTTAAGTTTGCTTACATCTTTTGAAATGATTTGTATGTGACAGATATGTCATCTAGAGGAAACTCTTCTGGCGAGGGTTCTGGATCGCAACCCCGTGTGCGTGCAGTCGTGTCATTGGTCCCCAAGAGTACTGGGTAAAAATTAAAATTTACTTAGCATGTTAATTATTTTATGCTGTACACTTATGATTATCACATTTAATGCAGGGTATTCGATCTTCAGCCTTCGAAGACAATTTTGGCGGCTTCGACAGCAGCATATAGGTCCAGGATGTCAGCATGTTCGCCTAAGTGGGTTTGATCCCACCTCACATTCAGGAGGTCATTTGGCAGGATGTGCTAGTAAGTATTTTCTTACCTATTTTTTGTATTTTAATTTCTTTTAATCGCTGAAATATTGTACATATTTTTCTAGTAATGTTTGTTTAACGTGAAATACAGGCTGAGGTGGATATAGAGACACATGATTTAGCATTGGCTCGGACATACTGGATGCAGAAAATGAGAAAAAATTATAAAGTTGCTATATCAACAATGTAGAAAAGCAGGAAAAAACCTTCATGGATGGGCGATAACGTTTGGAGTGGGTTTCTGAGGTATTGGGATAGTGATAAAGCGAAGGTTAGTGTACTAATTTTTAAAATAAAAAATAAAAATATTCAATCGATAATTACTAAATTTAAATGTAAAGGCAGAGGCAGAAAGAAACAGTGCAAATAGAAATAAAAATCCAGTCACTCATCGAGGAGGATCCAAGTCTTTTCAGAAGTATCGGCAGGAGTTGGTAAATTTTTTAAAAATTCGACTTGTATTAAAATTAATACGCTATATAATTTTGAACTTGTAATAATAGCGTGTAATAATCAAATTCAGGAGGCTGAGGAACAGGGTCCTGTCTCGTATATGGATGTATTCACTCGTACACATGCCGTCGAGCATGTCGACTCAGACGGGAACATCACATACACATGGCATGACGAGAAATCTAGGAAGAGTCACATAAGATTTCATTTTATGTAGAAGTTTATGTAGTAATTGTTAAATTACTATAAAATAAGATATCATGATATTAATTTTATATACATTCTTATTTGGTCTTGCAGGAGAAGTTTATGCAGCAACGTCAGATGCGTCTAGCTGAGACTGGACATGAGCAACTTACTACTGACGAGGAGGACATTATCTTTCAGCCAGTGATGGATCCAGCGACGTGGAATAGACGTTATGGATTCGAAAATCAAGTGGTAAAGCATTTTTACCTTAACTTAATATTTAGTTATTCGCTTGGTATCTCATTCACATAATGTCTTACCTTAATTTAATATTTAATATTTAGTTATTCGCATGGTATTCCTGAATTGATGGACTAGAGCTGATAAAGCCTTACACTTTAGTTTTGGATTTTCGTATAAATATGCCAACGATGCATTTATATTATGAAAAAAAGATGATTTTAGAAAATAAAGTTTAAAAGCAAAATAAAAAATAAACTTTTTTATATTTCGTTTTTTGAAAGATAATGTAAGGACAAGAGACAATCCATTCTCTCGTCATTCCTTCACCTACCGTTGGAAACACAAAATACAAAACATAATATAAATCAAACACTTAAAGAAATGAAAAAAACTTATTTTAATAAATGAACAACGAGATTTGAACGTCTTAGGAGTATGAAATAACAAAATGTGGAAGAGTGTATTGACTCTTCACTTAGTTTGAAGCTAAACTAATTTGATTGGCGAATGTCTTTCGGAAACTTAGTATGAAATAACAGAATGGTTAATATTGCATGAAACTTTATCATTTTTAATGAAGAATGGTTAATAATTTTTTTTTTAAAATAATTGTTACAGTCCACCAGTCAGCAGGCACGGGGCAAACAGACTAGAGCTGCTATAGCCTCCGTAGAGATTGAGGAGTTGAGAGCTAGGGTGGCACAGCTTGAGGAGGAGAATTGCCGCCAAGCTATCGAGACTACTCAGCTTCTAGATCGACGCTTAGCGGAGTTTGCACAGGAGTATCAGTGATTCCCTTCATCGGTTGGTTCTGCAGAGGATGAGGATTAGTGATGGATGGATAGGTATGTTTTGTAGTTGGGCATGCATACATATATATATATATATATATATATGTATATATATATGTATGTATGTATGACTAGTTTGTTATGGTATGGATCTATGACTGTGGGTTGACATTTTGCATGTATTTTGACAGTGAAAATGATGTGGTGGATTGACATTTTGCTTGTATTTTGATGCTAGACATGATGCGGTGGGTCCACGTAGTAAACTTGATGTATTATATGTTGTTGTAATGGTAAACTTGTTATGGTTTATTTGTTTTTTGTGGTTTTCATGATTTTTTGGGTAAGTTGGTGTGGTTTGCATGATTTTTGTATGGAATATTGTGCTGGGATTATAGACCGATGGTCTTAATACGTGAATTGAGGTGAATGGGGTCTGGAAGGCTAAATAGCAGGAGAAATACAAAAAAAAATGCAGTATTTTTGACGGCTACCGATAGCTTCCGACGGCCTACAGGTACACTACGGATTTACGGTTTCCGACGGCTTTCGACGGCCTATTTGTTCTCATATGTAACGGTTTCCGACGGTTTCTGATGGCCGTCGGAAACCGATGCCAACAGTCTCAAGCCACTGGAAATGTAATCGACGAGCTCTGTCGGTAGCCGTCGGAAAAACTATTTACCAACGCCCAGATTTCTGACGGTTTTTTCCGACGGCCGCCATCGGTTTCCGACGGTCGCCGACGGCAAAAAGCCGTCGGAAATCCAGACTTTTGTTGTAGTGTGAAGATCAAAAATCAATGGAGCTAAGGAATCCAAAGAACCTATTTGTTCCTTTATGTTTAGGTTGTTTGGACATAAGAGGTTTCATGTTTCATGAAAAATGACCTTTGTATTCCCTATATGTCAGATTCTTCGAATTTGAAGAAGCATGGTTATTTTCTTCTGTCTAGAGGTTTTAATATTAAAGAATATATTTCTTAGTAGCTTTTCAAAAAAGAAGGAAAAAGGATTATATCCGTTCGATTAAATCACCCAGCTTTTGACGCTTTGAATTCTAATGGTATTGTTTAGTCATAAGAAGTTTTTGAGTTTGAAGAACAATCTTGTTTGTCCACCATTGCCAAAACCATTGAATCTCAAGGATCACAATTATTATTTCTATTAGGAATTTTTCAATTTAATAAATGTATCTGCTAGTTATAACAAACCATGAAATCAAATTATTAAAACGCCCATTTCAATGCAGCCAGGCTAGTTTTCACACCTTTACTGTTTCCACCCATTTTTTGCATTTCATATGTAACGCCTCACACTTTTTTGAGCCCAAATTTTGACAAAATCGAAACTTGAACACATCCAAGCAAGGAGCGTGTATGTCCGGTACCTGCAATAAATAATCATGAACATAATCTGAGTACGATAAGAAAAAACTCACAGCGAAAACAAAATAGGATAGACTAGTATTAACTAAAGCAACTACCTTTTTAAAGTAAGCCACTTTGCCAATACCGAGCATGAGAGAGAACGAGAACCGAAAGCCAACTTAAAAACCTGTGAGAACCCGACATTCACTAGAAAACCTAGTTGGTTGTAATGAGGAGGGGGTCAGAATAACAAGATTCTGGTGAGCAGGAAATGTACAACATAGATTATAATATGCATGTATCCCATTTGGTTCAACCCAAGATGTATGCCAACCAAGGTTAGTGATTCTATCCTAACCTTGTAGTTGTTTACGCATGACCCTACTACCCTTCCCAAGGTAGCATTCACAATATATAATATCGAGATAGAACGTTTACACACATATTTGTGAAGCCTTTATACTAGAACATGGCTGGTTATTTAATCGAGGTTAGACCATTAATTACGGAGTTTGTTTATATATATATATATATATGTGTGTGTATATATATATATATATATCTTCATTCGCTCATCCTTCATTATTTAATGCCTCACTATCAATGATAGATAGGGTGGATTCTTCCTAATCGGTTAAGACCTTAGGCGGACGTATTGGTCACTTATTATTCCTCGATAATTTATTTAACGTTAACATAAACTAGAGGGCACTAACTACGAGCCCTACTAGTTAAGGCTTCCATCATTCACGCATACACCCTTTCCCACGTAAGGTGAGAGATAGTATTTTTTCGCTCTCTATACCATCAAGCTGACCATATTGCATAATTTCCTTAGTCGCTTACTACTTCCCGTAGGATAGGTAGCCGTATCTGACATTTTTAGTTTCCACGTTTAGGTAGGCCCCACACACACACCATATAAGACCCCTAAACTGAAGGGCTCCTCAATCCAAACCACTTAAGACCCAAGGAAGAGGACTATACGCGAAAATTATTAAGTTTGTGTCTCATTAGTCTTTAATAACTTTCTCTATTGGGATAAAGTGGGCTACATTATGAAGTCATTCTCTCTTCACGGAAATACTATACGCACACGACTAATTATCGTCACGGGTTCCTATGGTTAACAATGTTTCACATCATTATCATACTAAGTCCAATTCTAACTTTTAATTATAAGTTCTGCATTAACTAATATAAATAAAGGAAGTTATATCCTCCTTACCCTAGGGTATTTATTTAATTATTTCCTTAATTGAACTTAGTATTTAAACAATAATCTTGATACCCATTAATCCCCTTTTTACTCCATTTACTTATGTTCATTAGTATATTGCCATTTATGACCATAAGGGTCATATTTTCCTAAGGCAACCCTTTTCACTGGATATCGTTAGTTTATCAGTCCCGAAGTATCTATTTATTGTACCCCAACAGACAATTTCTATTCTTATTTATTTTATTTATTTGTTGCTTATTATATATATAAATATGTGTGTGTGTGTGTGTGTATGTGTGTGTGTATGTACCAGACCTCCCACATTAAGTTGACCACTTGTGAATGCTGGATTTGTCGGTTGGTTCCGGGCAGACTTCTACCACAAGTTGAACTTAACCTTGTGCCTTAGTACACTTATATTTATGCATTAGATCCCTTACATTAAGCTGACCACATGTGGATAATGGATTTGTCAGGCGGTTCCGGGCAGACTTCTACCACAAGTTGAGCATAACCTGGTGTTTAAATGCAATTATAATTCAAATTCCCTTATTTGGGGTTTACAACATTAATACTAATCAATTTAGGAATCGTAACCATTACCCTATTATATTCACTATCCCCCATCGACGTTGGTTACAATTGTTATTTACTGATTTGTGGTCCTATTTGTAGCAATTAATTATATTAAATAATACAATGGTCACCACAAATATATTAATTCAATACGGATTACATTTTCATACATAATTCCATAATTTAATATCATTCAAACATTCAATACAATGTATATTTTACCGTTTTAACCGGATTTGGACGGATAATGTATATAATTATATTCATTTTTTGGCGCAGCTAACATAGTTATTTTCTTTATTATTATTTTAACTAATTTAATAATTTGGTTTAATCAATAACCAAACATTCCATTTTGCATTCAATCTTGCCAAAAGGTCCAAAATCTTACAAAAAAGACCGTTAGCTATACTTATTGTAAATTATGCCCGATTATTGGAATAGACATATTTCCAATTCACAAGAAATAAATATGTATGTATGTATGTATATATATATATATATATATATATATTTGGAATAGTTGTGCAAACAACACAAATATATATTTATATTTATATTTATATTTATATTTATACGCACGTTTGCACCATTTTTCCCTTTTTCAATCTTTTTTCATACCAGTTGTGAATTCAAAATAATGTCTTTTTGTCCAAAAGAGGAAAAAGACATATTTACAACAATTTAAGCCAAGAACCCAACAACATTTTATACAAATAGGCATATTTATTTTAAAATTACAATCACATAATTCAACATTGTATCTTTTTATCTAAATTCACATAATTCATCATTTAACACTGAAACTAGAGAGCAGGAATATAACTACATCTAAATAGTATTTAATGGGACTGATTTCCAGATCTACAGTGTTTTGCAACAACCTAATATATTTTCAACATAATTATAGGAAATATGTATAAACAATTTGAGATCTAGTACAAATGTAATTATGCTATTATAACTTTGTATATAAATTTCCCACTCACCTGAAAGCATCCAAATCTGAAGTTTGAATAATCTTTTAGGCCTACAATTCCCAAATTTTTATAAATCTACAATTTATCTGAAATACTTTCAGATCAGTAGATATGCAAGAAAATAGGAAGAAAGGGGAGAATATGGTATAGAGCATCAATTTACATTCTTTTCCATTAGATCTGATAATCCCTTTCAATCCTATATGATTTGTGTTTGATTTGTTCTATATGAATATATCTTTAATTAAGAAATTTGATCAGGAGAGAAAGGGAAATGACAGAGCTTCGTTGCTGCCTATAGATTTGTGTGGAAATGAATGAGGCCTTACCCCTTTATTTATAGGAGTGGAATTAGCCATGAACCATTAGATTCATTTTAGTTTATATCTGTCCATTCGTTTAATAATATTATATAATCTAACCCCCTTAACCCCAGCTGTTAATGGGTGTTTTGACGCCTAGTGGGTCGACCTCGAGGGTCGATCGCCGATCGATCACTTGGGTCGACCGCATGGGTCGCCAATTGCCTAGTGAGGCTGGTTAAATAAGGTATATAATATATATTTATTCTAATTTATTTATTTTCCACTCATTATCGTATTTCGTCTGTAACTTCTTCATACGGCTTCCGTTCGTGAAACTCCAAACATGAAAGTTGACCAGAATACTGAGACAACGCATCGGTTAAAGTTTCATTGTCGAATTCCATCGTTTGCAGAAATTCCTATTTTTGAAATACTAATAATTAATTCTTATTGCCAAAATTCCATGTTGTTACATTCTTCCCTCCTTAAAGGAATTTCGTCCCGAAATTCTTACACCTATTGTTCTATTCTATGCAACCAATTTGTGTACATCCACTTTGGAACCATGTGTATATGTGCACAGTGTACATAATGCAATTCGACCATAAAATATGCATGCAAGATGGTTCTAAATCGGATCCTTATATATGTATGCATTAAAATTTTGAAATACTTTTTTTTGAAAGCATTATGCAAAACATCCTAAATATACTAGTATTTCTACCTAAATGCAAATTTTGATAACCCTTTTTCATCCATTACCATCACACAGTTATGAATACTAGTGTAAAGTAACCAATTTTGCATCCAAACCCTACCATCCAAAACATCATGCAATCTAATAGGTTCCTGTTTAATTTCTCCTAAATCTGAAAATGGAAATCGAAGCAAAGAATTTTAATGTTTTCTCCACTTATGAGTAATCCATTTCCTACCCTACAGTGGAATTTTCACCCCGGTTACCTAAAATACTCAAAAAAAAATTCTATTTGTAGACTGTAAAGGAGGCTTAAAACAAGCTCTAAAATGTAAAACGAGTTAATTAATAACCTGCACGTATTGTTGACAAGGTACGGAAACAACGTTTCTAAGGCTAAAACAAACTTTTCTTTATCGTCGTTATCGTTTTTATCGTATCGTCGGTCCTACTGCACTGCTAAAATGTGCACACAAATCATCCAAACATCTTCCTTACACTATTCATGTGACATAAAAATCGAAATTCTCATAAAAATAAATTTCCGCTATAAAACTATTCATTTTGAAAATTTCTTTTCAAAACTGTTTCACATTCTTATAAAATAATAAAAAATTTTCTTTTTCCAAACAACGTTTTCTAAAAACCTAAAAATGTATTTTGCGAAAACTTAAACGATCCAAGTCACATGTTGGCGAAAAAGAAGTCAGTCGTGCAAAAATGCGAAAAACTGAAATCACACACAAAAAGGCCAAAATAAAATTTAGCATGACAAGGAACAGTGATTTATTTATTTATATACCCATGACGTGGAACTGGTCGTTTACTAAAATTTATCCAACACCGAATTCTATTCTTTCCAGCTTTAGGACAAGTGCTAGTTCAAAAATGAGATCTCATTCAATAAATATGCGTGAATGACAAAACACTTTCAAACATTGAAATCTCATTAACCCAAGTCATGTGATTTTTCAACACTAGCAGTTACAACACTATAACGACAACAAAGATAAAGAAAATGCTGGAAAGAGAAACACATGATACAATATGCAACGTGCGCAAGGAATATACTAACAACGACTACCCGCTGTAGGCTGGTCGACCTCTGCGGTTGGAATCTGGTCCATTACCACGCCCGCGCCAGGAGCGTAGTATGGAGGAGACACAGCCAATCTCACACGCTTGTTGGCGCTACTCCTCGCGAAGTTCTCGGAGCTCGGCCTGGATGTTGTGGAGGGCGGCGAGCTCTGAACACTCATGGCCAGGATGGTGAGGCTGCTGGGGCTGCTGAGCTGGAGTGGGTGGTGCGGGGACAGGAGCATTGGGCAGCTGAATGCCCACTTTCAGAGAGTGGCGCAACTAATGGAGGTCGGCGCCTTCTTCACCGCTGTCTCCCCAGAAAGTCTCACGTGAAAGTGTTAGAAGGCACAGGTGAGAAGGTGACTATAAGGAAAATGGCTCTTTAGGGTGCCAAAGAAGGGCTCATAAAGATGAATCATAAGCACGTGTGCCCAATTGATGGCTATGCCGCCAAGAATAGCATATGTGGTGCAACGAACAGAAGGATAAGTCTGCTCCAGGCTTCCCATCTTCAGAATGATGTTGTGTTGTAGGATGCGCAAAACTACTCGGGTGATGGGTCGTAGATTGGCGGTGGTCCAGGCTTCGGGGACGGGGACTTCAAGGAAGATATGTTGAAGGATCTGAGGGTCCTCCATCTCGATAGCATCAAGCTCGGCTCCGACTGCCGAGCTGCCCAAAATCTGAGTTAAGTCGTCGTAGGTGAACTCGATGTGGGTGCCCGTAAGCTAGATCGAATGATCCAGGACTCGATATCCATATGAGCATCAAAAAGACGAACATAACATGGATACAGGTCGCGCTTAAAGGTGTCGAAGCGCAGGATCGGTGCTAGGCCTATGGCAACAAAAAGCTCTTTCAAACCAAAAGTGGTGAAATCGGTGAACTTAACCGTTCGACCAACACGAAACTAATAACTGACCGTGGCTAAATATTGCTTGATCTTCACCTCATCGCGGTTCCTTAGGCGTGAGACCGGGTGTCGAGGAAGTGCCATGGAGGAATCAGCGAATTGGGCAAGAGGAATTGCAAATCCAGAGTATAATTAGGAAAAGATTTGAATGAGGAGGATTTTGGTGGTAATTAGGGACGAAACGGAGTGGACGTTGCTCGGATTGGAGCTTGGGAACAAAGGAGGGTTTGGGTTTCGGTGGAAATTGGGGTTGGGGAAAGAGAAGTCGGTTGGAGTGATATATATATATATATATCGTTTCATCTGAATCGGGTCGGGTTCCAAGCCACGTCCCCTTACGGGGAGCGGTTGCCTGGCCCTAGTGGGGGCGGTCGACTGCTAGCCCCTTAATGGGCGTGGTACGAACCTCGGTCCAACGACGCGTATAAATTATATATAAATTATAAATAAAATTTCTATCACATCGAAACAATTCCGCTCTCAACCGAATTCTCGTATTGACCTCTATCACTCCTCGAGTTAAGAAATTTAATTTTCCAACACCTTTTTCCCTGCCTCCAAAAAGGTTGTGACCACCGAATTGAACGAATCATAAAACAGGAAATCAGCTAGAAATCCGAAATAAAATTTAAATCGGATTTTCCCCTTACTAGCCGACAAACAAACAATTCCTAAAATCAAATACCCCAAAAATCCGAACAAAGGATTTTCCTTAGCCGAAGAAAAATTAAAAAGTTTTCCAAAATGGAATTTATTATAATCTGACGGTTTCGTATTCATAAATCCAATTTTTTTTCTTTTTTTTTTTTATTATTATTTCAGTTTGTATTATAAAATGAAAAACCTTTTCGTGTTCAAAAATGTCAGAACCTTAGGATTAGTTGTGATAATTTCGATAAATTATCCAATATATTTAGAAAAAGGGATACTTAAAATCACAAGGAATGAATATTTATTATTCTTAAGTTTAGTGGCATATTCCTTAACATTTCCAATTCCTTCCTGCCTACCAATCGGTTTATATTTATTAAAATTACGCAAAGCCCCAAATTTTTCGAAACACGAGTATTTTAAAATTAAAAATCATATTTTATAAAACCATTTTCCGAGACCGTATTTTAAAACCTTCAAAACCCATTTTATTTTTCCAAACAGTTTTAAAAATAAAATTTCCTCGAATAAAAGGCCAAGAACTCAAATGCATATTTCAATAAAGGCAGATTCTGAAATTTAACGAAGTATCAAATGGATATACCTCGTAATTATATTTCATAAATGGATACAACATACTAACGTGAACCTTTCTCATTTTGGATCGAGAAATCGTCTTAACCAAAACCATCAACGAAATCAAAAACCAAAAATTATGACTATCTCGGTTGTAGCTAGATTTTTTTTCAATCTCCAAACTCGAATTAACGGACCTCACCATATGTCGTCCTCATGCTCTTCACGATGAGATCGCCAATGTACTGTGGGGTAAGACATAATTTGCTAGAAACCTGAACTCAACATACTTCAACTTTTAGTCGCTTAAAGCCCATTTTATATAATTAGGCCTACAACAAATTCATCGTTGAAATAAATTAAAGTCGAGTAAGAAAGACGAAGAACAACAGAAAAGAAAATCGAATTATGTTCTCTCACAAGTCCTAATTTAACTAATTCCACTTATCGTTTAACCTAAACTCTGATACCAAATGTAACACCCCACACTTTTCTGAGCCCAAATTTCAACGAAATCGAAACTTCAACACATCCAAGCATTGAGCGTGTACATATGGTATGTGTAACAAATAAGCATGGGCATAATCAGAGTATGATAAGAAACAAAACTCACAGTGGAAAAAAAATAGGATAGACTGGTATTAACTCAAGTAACTACCTTTTTAAAGTAAGTCACTTTGCCATTACCGAGCATGAGAGAGAATGAGGACCGAAAGCCAACTTAAACACCTGTGAGAACCCGACCTTCTCTAGAAAACCTGGGTGGTTGTAATGAGGAGGGGGTTCAGAAAAACAAGATTCTGGTGAACAGGAAATGTACAACACATATTATAATACACAGATATATCCTGTTTGGTTCAACCAAAGATGTATGCCTACCAAGGTTAGCAATTCTAACTTAACCTTGTAGTTGTTTATGCACGACCCCACTACCCTTCCAAGGTAGCATTCCCAATATATAATTCTGAGATAGAACGTTTACGCACATATTTGTAAAGCCTTTATACCAGAACACGACTGGTTATTTAATCGAGGTTAAACACCTAGTTACGGAGTTTATATATTTATAAATATATATATATATATCTTCATTCGCTCATCCTTCATTATTTAATGCCTCATTATCAAAGATAGATATAGTGAATTCTCTCTGATCTCTTAAGACCCTAGGAGGACCTATTGGTAACTTATTATTCCTCGATAATATATTTAACGTTAGAATAAACTAGAGGGCACTAGCTACAGGACCTACTAGTTAAGGCTTTCATCATTCACGCATACATCCTTGCCCGCGTAATGTGAGAGATGGTATATTGTCGCTAGCTATACCATCTAGCTGACCTTATTGCATAATCTCCTTAGTCTTTTACTACTTCCCGTAGGATAGGTAGCCATATTTGACATTTTTAGTTTCCACGTTTGGATAGGCCCTACACACATGCCATTTAAGACCCCTAAACTGAAAGACCTACTCTCAGGTGAGCTCCTCAACCCAAGCCACTTAAGACCTAAGGAAGTGGACTATACGTGAAGATTATTAAGTTCACTCCCCATGAGCCTTTAATACCTTTCCCTATTGGGATAAAGTGGGCTACATTATTAAGTCATTCCCTCTTAGTCCCTCTTCACGAAAATACTATATGCACATGACTAATTATCATCACGGGTTCCGATGGTTAATAATGTTTCACATCACTAGCATACTAAGTCCAATTCTAACTTTTAATTATAAATTCTGCATTAACTAATATAAATAAGGGAAGTTATATCCTCCTTACCCTAGGATATTTATTTAATTATTTCCCTTATTGGACTTAGTATTTAAATAAAAATCGATACCCATTAATCCCCTTTTACACCATTTACTTCTGTTTATAAGTTTATTGCCATTTATGACCATAACGGTCATATTTTCCTAAGGAAACCCTTTTCATTGAATATCCTTATTTTATCAGTCCTGAAGTATCTATTTATTGTACCCGAATAGACAATTTATATTCTTATTTATTTATTTATTTATTTATTTGTTGCTTGGTATATATGTATATATATAAATATATTTGTGCACCAGACCTCTCACATTAAGTTGACCACTTGTGGATGTTGAACTTGCCGGCCGGTTCCGGACAGACTTCTACCACAAGTTGAACTTAACCTCGTGCCTTAGTACACGTATATTTATGCATTAGACCCCTCACATTAAGCTATCCACCTGTGGATGCTGGATTTGTCGAGCGGTTCAGGGAAGGCTTCTACCACAAATTGAGTTTAATCTCGTGCCTAATTGCAGTTATAATTCAAATTCCCTAATTTGGGGTTTACAACATTAATCCTAATCAGTTTAGGAATTATAAACCAATGCCCTATTATATTCACTTTCCCCCATCAGCATTGGTTACAATTGTTATTTATTGATTTGAGGTCCTATTTATAGCAATTAGTTATGTTAATTGCTACAATGGTCACCACAAATATATCCATTCAATATGGATTACATTTTCATATCTAATTCCATAATTGAATATCGTTTAAACATTCAAGCATTCAATACAATGTATATTTTACCGTTTTACGCACATTTGGATGGATAATGTATATAATTATATTTATATTTTTTCGCATAGTTAACATAGTTATTTATTTTATTATTTTAACTCATTTAATAATTTGGTTTAATTAATAACCAAACATTCCTTACTGCATTCGATCTTGCTAAAAGGTTCCAAATCTTACAAAAAGACCGCTAGCTATACTTATTGTAAATTATGCCTAATTATCGGAATAGACATATTTCCAGTTCACAAGAAATAGATATGCAAATATATATATATGGAATAGTTGATGCAAACTACGCACAAATATATATATATATATATATTTATATGTTTACGCACGTTTGCACCACTTTTCCCTTTTCCAATCTTTTTATCTTACCTCTTATGAATTCCAAATAATGTATTTTTGTTCAAAAAGAGGAAAACAACATATTTTAACAATTTAAGCCAACAACCCAACAATATTTAATACAAACAAGCATATTTCTTTTAAAATTACAATCACATAATTCACTATTGTATCTTTTTTCTAAACTCATATAATTCATCATTCAACACTGAAAATAGAAATCTGGAATATAACTACATCTAAATGGTATTTAATGGGATTGGTTTCTAGATCTATAGTGTTTTGCAATAACCACAATATATTTTCAACATAATTATAGGCAATATGTATAAACAATTTAAGTAAGCCTACAATTAATATTATTCCTAACCCCAATTCACAATTCCCAAGTTTTGGCAATATTTATTAGCAGATCTGATAGGTGCCAATTCAAATTCAATAATAATATGAACAGATCTGATGAAAATAGCAAATAATTTGAGATCTAGTACAAATGAGATAAGTATGTGTTGGCCTATTTTGTAGCTAGGCCATACAAGGTCCAGATGATCACTTATAAATAGTGGATTTAATCATAGAAAGAATTTCAAGTCAAAGAGGGAAATCATGTTGATCAAGGTCGGTTCGGGTCGGAGGAGTAGAGAACCGATCCCCTCACATGCGCGAGAGACTCAACATAAAAAACAATACCGGTTTTGGATCGGACATCTAGCACCTGATCCCCCCTCAATGCACAAAATGGAGTTACCTCCTATTATTATTATCAAAACGGGTCGGTTCGTAGGAACACTGATCCGACCCCTTTTACCAGCTGCTCGATCCACTTTTACCACACTGATTCAGTTGCTCCACGTCCGTAGAATATCAGGGAGGTTACAACCCACTAACCCACAATGTTGATGCTCTGTCTTCATCAAGGCACATCAAATTCCTAGATCTATAGGATGGGACTCATGTGGAATCCGACTCGCCTGTACTTTCTGTCTATATATACACCAGATTACACCATTTTAATGGAGCTTTTGGCACTTAAACTACTCTAACTCCACCAATATCACATTTCCTCTTGTTTATTCAGAATGTACTCCAAGTTTCTAAGTGAAATTCCATAAATTATTGAGAGATACTTGATTATACTTGAGAGGTTGAGTAGCTAGTACTATTGTACTTGTAATTGATTCATCAATTAAAGAAGGATAACATGGACATAGGCTCGTTAACGCCGAACCACTATAAATCTTGTGTGTTGATTTCCTTTTTTTTAAATCTGTTTTGAGTTGTTATCTTCCAAAATTATTAGTCAATTATATGTTAGAAACACTTTTTGGTCTAACATTTCGGTGCTTTCACTGAGAACCTTGAATTCTCAGCATTTCGGATTATCATTCTACTTTTTGGATTTTCAAGTCTGAAGAAGTTAGTCCGCATTCGCACTGCTATTGAAGTTTTTATTGAATACAAAAAGACTCAGAATTCATGGCTCCTAGAAAAGGAAAGGAACCACAAACTCTTGGGAGAATGATGCAAATGAAGATCAGAAGGCAATTGTAGTTACCAGGACACGGGGATCCATTTCGGATCCGAACCGATCCGAGGGGGATATCCGGTCTGAACTGGGGGAGACAGGCCGATCCGAGAGCTTGAATGAAGCCTGTGATGCTCCTCCGACCCGATCCGGTAGCACTAATACAATTACCTCCGATCCAAACCTAGTTGAAGCTGATGTTTCTACTCGAGCTAATGAAAATGCTCCAGCACCAGCCGCGACAACTAGTAATCAACCCACTGCCTCTGCACCTATCTCGCACATGGATTTCTCATGCATGCTCGATATGTTGGATAGAACTAATGATGCTTTAGAAGCCCAAAGATGTGATAGTGCTGCTATGCGAGAAAATATGAATGCAATGAGTAGACAGATAGACGAGCTTCGTAGACAGAGAACATCTTCTCTGAGCCATCGTCCCGCTGGAGACTACTCATCTTCTTCGGAGGAAAGGCACCCACGTCATAGAAGGCCATGTGAGAGACCAGAGAACCTCGAGCAAATGACATTTGGATCATTAGGATCTTGCGAAGACGCAGCCCGTGTTTTGGAACCTAACAACCCTAGCATAAGAGAGCCAATGTTGATGCCGATGCAGGGATCTCATGTCCGTCCCAGGGATCCCAACATTACTAATCCTACTCAACGACAGCTTCTTCAGCCTACCCGTCCTATGAGTAAGTAGGACCCGAGGGACAAGGAAATCCTGCTCCCGCAAGAAGTCAGAGGACCCGAGGGACAAGGAAATCCCGCTCCCGCAAGAAGTCAGAGAACGCAACTTGATGTGGGAACTGGATATATTAGAAGAACCAGAAGCGCAAATCCTGAGCCAACACTAACGAATGTTGAAATAGAAGCAATGATACGCTAAATCATGGCCGATAACAGAGGCTATACTAACGAGGATTGGGCATCGATCATGGCCACACCCTTTCATGGATGACACTCTGGACTTTTAGTTCCCCAGACGATTTAATTTACCCACAATGGATCGATATGGAGGAAGAACCAATCCAAGGCAACATTTGATGAGATACTCATGGTACATGAATGTCGCGGCAGCTCTTGACGTCGTAACATGCAAGGATTTTCCAATATATCTCGAAGTTGTCGCACTAATGTGGTTCACCCGCCTTTCACCTCGATCAATCTCCAGTTTTAGAGAGCTAAGTGAGAGTTTCATGAATCAGTTCCGACTCCACGCCCGGAAGTCCAAGAGTGTCATTGAGTTGTCTATGATCAAACAAGCTACCAGGGAGACTTTGAAATCATTTTTGGACCGTTTCAAAATGGAAGCTATGGAGGTAAGTGAGCCACACGAGAAGACTATCCTGATGGCACTCATTGATGGGGTTGATAAAGACACTGAGTTCGAAAGGTACCTAGCTGGAAAGCCACCACTAACTCGAGTGCTATTTT
>JASFAX010007600.1:0-22065 GCA_030737875.1 Allium sativum | reverse complement strand
CTTTCATTCTTAAACCCTAACAATGGCTGCCAACATCTAGAAACATCCCCAAATCACTTTCTAATCAAGTTTTGGCTTAATCTACATCAAATTAAGGAGAGAAAACACGAAAGCAAGGTTAGAGCTGCTGTTAGACACCAGTATTCACCCAAATCAGCGAGGTTTCAGTTCTGAGAATTTTATTTGTGGCCAAGGTGAGTGATTAGCATTGCTTTGACACTAACTACGGTTAATTAAGGTTAATTAATGAAGATTAGTGAATTTATACATTAATAAATTCTGGAAAAATATCTATAAATTCGAAAATAATATTTTATGCCTCTATTAGGAATTTGTTTTAATTTGGTTAAGTTTTGTTAACCCTAGGATTAGTTTTTCTTAAACATGCTTAAGGGATAATATGGGGTTTTGGCTATATTTGATCCGTTTTACATGTTATGGTTGATGTTTTGGTGTTTATGGTCATTTCTATTTGTTGCTATGACTGTATGAAATGTTTTGTGATTGATTAGTATAGTTAGATTGGTCGAAAACATCGTCGAATGGCGTAAACAAGTTGCTGGAAAAAGTTGCAGAAAGTTGTGCAGGGTTTCGGATCGGATCGGGTATGGGCTCGGATCGGATAGGGGAGCTGGGCAAGGAATCCGACCCGAACTGAAGTCTGGCACAAAGGAAGTTTGGCAGGAAGGAAGGCCATTGCTTAGAGTTGGAGTTGGACAGAGGATCTGTAACACCCCACGTCCGTTAGTGTCACTCACAAAGGGAATGCACTAAGTTCTGTGGAGCATTTAGGGTAAAAGATGCAGATAAATTACAAGACAGGAAGAAATTAAACAGCAGAAAATAAAACTTTGCTTTATTGATAAAATAGTTTGTACAATGATTTCTTTACAATATCATAGTATCATCTGTCTTACAAAATAAAGAAGCATGAAAATACATTTATATTCCCCAACTTTAGCAAGAGCCAGCCATAGCATCTGAAAAGAGAATCCAAGCAAACTTCGACAAATCTTCAAGCTGGGAAAGAGTGGCATTCCAACTTAACCTGAGCTATACTATTCCCTCCTCTACTACCTGGGGGGGGGGGAGAATGGAAGAAAAGAAGACGAAAGAAAAATAAAGTCAGACATAAAGCCTGAGTAAGTTCAGTAACTTCTAGCATGTGAACATGGAAAAACAAAACGACATGAATTAACTGAATACAAGATAACACCATGATGATGGGGTTGGCAAGATTAGACAAGATTAACACAAGATATGCTAAGCTAAGATAAACTGGATATGCTCTAATACTTTCGTCGCTTCATTGTTTCCTTGTTATACTGGTTTCTATATCTCTGCACCGCCTAACTGGTGTTCCAACTAGTAACGATAACGTGATCCCAACCCCTGTAGTTTCCATTGCCTTCAGGCATACATTTATTATTTATTACCTAGATCTAATCTAGGGTTTTCTATCAAGTGCTTTCTAGATTTAACTAGAGTTTACGCTATCTGCTGAACGCTTCTCGAGTTCAGGGTTTATGCCACCTAGTCCAACTAGGGATTACGCTATCTGTCGAACGATGCCCCCAAGTCTAGGACACACTACCTAGAGTGGTATATGTTCCTATACTTCCCCACGCATGTATCGCGAATCGTCATCGCTTGTCTAAATGCACATGTACTGTAATGTGCGGTCCGAGTCCTGCGACAGGGCAAATCAAGGAATACAGAACTCGGTCGGGAGCTTTCAGATATCTGCCGATGCAGATGCTAAGGTCTGTTTTTATTCCAGTGGCTATGGTCCCACTTGACCCCTCCCTCAACTAATGAAAGGCACTCCTTGTAAAATGAGAACTATACGCCGGCCCCCGGTGCCCCACTATCCTATGTCCATCCTCACCCATAACTAGATAGCAAGTATATGGTCTTTTGGAGTTCTCCGCCTTTCCGCTTCACGTATCTCGATTGACTCAAGATGGATGGTAGATGACGAGTTGCTATCACAGGGCTACCGTTTGCTAGCCGAATCACGTCGGTCCATCTTAGTCTTTAGGTTGCCATGTATTGCAACCAAGGCATACCCCTGGTTCTTCTACGCAGACCTTAACCTCTGTGGGCCCAGGCGGATCATCTGCAGCCTCACAGAGGGATACCAAGAGTACCCTCACGTCCCCTCGAAGCCTCGGGCTTCGTAACCCAATTCGTTGGAGCCTTCTTTTTAATCAGACGGACGTTCGCTCCTCCTCGTGTTATACTAAGAATTACTACTTAGTTTTGTCAACTAAGGTTTACCACTTAGTTTCCAGAATCGTTGTTTTCTTAACTAAGGTTTACTACTTAGCTCCTTTTAACTAAGGTTTACTACTTAGTTCTCTTTCCCGTCAATTTGGATTGGTTAAGTGTCATTAGTCAATTCAAGCTAACTTAACCCTCTTCATTTATCATGTTAAGCTGGTTAAGTGTCATCAGCAATTCACGTTGACTTAACCCTACCACAAACCAAGTTATATTGGTTAAATATTTCTTATTACTTAACCCTACCCCTTCATCCTGTATTGGTTAAGTGTTCCTTTTTAACTTAACCTTGCCCGTCTGTTTTAACTAACATGTTATTAATGGTTAAGTATTATCCCTTCATGTTTTAGACTTAACCTCATTCCTTTATCACAACCTAATGGTTAAGTGTTCAGGTTTACTTAACCCTACGGTCTAGCCCAGCTAACATATCAAAGTTGGCTAAGTGTATTAGATTTTACTTAACCCCAACCTCTAGTCATATTAATTTGGCTAAGTGTATTAACTTTACTTAACCCCTACAAGTCTCGTTTTGCTACCTTGAGTTTGGTTAAGTGTCTCTATGGACTTAGCCCTCCCATTCTAGCTTAACCGTGTTAAGTCGGTTAAGTGTTCCTATGGAATTAACCCTCCCATTCTAGCTTAACTGTGTTAAGTTGGTTAAGTGTTCCTATGGACTTAACCCTTCCATTCTAGCTTAACTGTGTTAAGTGTCAGTCTGAACCTAACCCCACCCATCAGTCTAGTTATCATGTTGAACTGGTTAAGTGTCTTAGTTAACTTAACCCTACCATTCTTGTTCTAGCTTTAACTAAATAAATTAAAGCCGCTACCACTCACATTAGACAGGTATTGTTGCGACTACTGGATATGCCGGTTGGTTCCGGGCAGGTTTACATCGCAACTCAGTCTAACCTCGGGCTAGGCATATTCGTGTTTTCTAAGTTCAAAGGGTTTCAATTTATTTTCAAATCAAGTTTTGAAAATAACCATCCCATTCGTCGGATCAGTTAGAAATAGCCAGGGAGAGCAAGAAACTTGTATTTTCCAAACCCAAGCCTAGACACTATCCTCTCTGTCACCCTAGAACTTTCTGGTGTGTCATTAAAAGAGATGTCGTTAATAAACCTTTAATTTGTCTAAATTTATATTTCCTCATTCAGGCCAAATTCTATAAGTAAATTATTTCTAATTTACTTATTTCCTAATTACTCTTTTAATGTAAATGGTCTACATTCATTCTTATGGCCCATTTCCCCTTCTAAATCATATTTATGCTTTTTGGTATGTGGACTATACCAAATTAAGTGTTACTAACCATGATTTTTGCTAAACCTGCCAATCACTCCCAATTATGGCCAATTTCACATTTATGCCAATATACTTACCGTGCCAAATTAGCTAATCCAATTCCGATTGAACATTCTAATTCGAGACTTATTACTCTAGTTCACTATTCCTGTAAATGCTAGATTTACACGTCAATACTAGATTCAAATTACACATCTTATAATTCATGTCAAATCTATCCAATTTGCATTTCTATGAACATGCCATAATACATGTTCCCAATTTATGCCAATTTCCAAGTTAAACTACGTTTTTAGTAAATTTCATATTTTGCCCAAACCGCATTCCCACCGTTCGTATAATCGTGATTTAGTCTAGATTATAAATAAAGCTAGGTTCGTAGAAAATAGGGAATGAACCAAAGATGCTATGCAAAATATATACATACTAACTGGCATAAAAAGGGTTGAATAACGACGTCGGTTCAAGAACATGGGTAGACCTAACTTAATAGGTAAATTCACAAGGTCTAAAACCAAAGATAACCAAGAATAGACAGGATAGATGATCGGGTTTAGACCCAATTTCATAGTCACAAAACTTAAGCAACACTTTCCTAGTCATGAATCACAGGTATTTAATCACAGATGTCCTTGTTATGTCATAGGCAATAGTTTATATTTCCTAATCAAAGGCATGGGCTTAGTCAAGGAAATAATCCTCATAGTCACAGTCATAGGCAATGTTCATAGTCATAGGCAATGTCCATAGTCATAGGCAATGTTCATAGTCATAGGCAAATGTTCATAGTCATAGGCATATGGTTTTAAGGTCCATAGTTTCATAGTCATGGTCTTATTTGTCCTCGAATCATAACAGTTCTTAATTAGGTTCAAGAGTATAGGCACTGATTCGAATAGAGAGAGAGAGAGATTTGGCATATTCTTTTATTCCTTTAATTTCATGTCACGAACAGAGAAAAACGTTCAAATCTAGAAATAACTGACTTACAGAGATTAGATTAAAACAGAAAGGAGGCGTTGCCATGATTCGTGCGACGTTTAGCCTTTAATCCTTATCTTGAAGCTTTGAATCTCCTCTAGACAACTTGAGCAGCATAACCTTGTCTTGGATTTTCGTATTATCTTCTTATTTTTATTTATTTATATATTTTCTCAGAGGCAGCATAAGGATAGAAAAGAATTGTGAATAGAGAAGAAGACCAGGGCTGTTTATATAGTGTTAGGCGGATGAACCTGGTCAGAAAACGTGACCAAATACATCAGAACGAACCAGGTGCAGGAAGCTGGAAAAAAACGGGGAGGTCGACCCCCAGGTCGACACCCATGTCGACTGGGCAGTCGACATGGGGTGGGGGGTGGTGTCGACTATGCAGTCGACACCCCTGTCGACTTGACCTGGGCGGGAATTTTCCCGCCCTTCCCCCTGTGCGTTTGAATTCGAATTTGGCTCTAGTTTTAAACTATTTTGAACTTGGAATTTTCTGAAAACTTTGACGGGCCATATCTTGGTCATACGGAGTCCGGTTTTCAAAAATTCGGACTCTATTTCGCGTATTTTTCCGAGACAAACGCAAAGGCACAGCCCATTTCCCTTGCTTTTGATTTTAACTTTTAATTCTGCCTTGATTTGTGAATCTTAGCGTTACAGAATCATGGGGTGTTACAGGATTGGATCGGAGTTAGGGAGCAGATCGGAGCAGGGAAGCGAGCGGGATCGGATGGAAAAACCACATGAGCTGAATAGGAGCAGGCAAGCAAGTCGAACTGAAGCATCGGATCGGATAAAGGACCATCGAACCGAACCACATCAGAGCATCCGAACCGAACCGACGCCTAAAGGGGGAGAATCACCGAACCGAACCGCATCCAGGAGTACACTATGAAGCATTGCACCGAACCGAACCATGTTATACGTATGTATCCGAACCGAACCGAATTCAGGACCACTTCTACGCGACGACTCTTTTGAAGACCAACTCCAATTCGATCAAAACCCTAGATGCAAAGGAAGTCCAAATGAGGAACTTTGACTCAAGATCCAGTTGGGAACCAATGAGTGGGCTTCATGATTGGGCTTTGCTGCGGGACGTGTGCCAAGGGGCTATCAATGTCTATGACTTTGGATCACTATGTATGGGAGGTATGTGAACGGATTCAGGGCCACGGTGGCCTAGGTACGACTAAAGGGCTATAGACTAATGAAGTGGGGTCATTTGTAAAGATTTGGTCATGACTCCATGTGGTAAGCCTGGTAGTAGGAGTATTTGTACAAGTTGAACTCCGTCACTACTTCGATGGGTCTAGTGATTGACAGTGGTGGACATCGTATGCTTTACGCACTGAGTGAGAGGATGATTGTTATGCTTGATTTGTTTGCCATCATTATGACATACACACCCCACCCCCGTATTCTTTACACTATCTGTTATGGCACCTTAGAGTATGGTAGGTAGTGCTAACTCTTTGGTTGCAGGTTCAGGTATGGTTTAGTATACCTGTTATTGTTCTGTTTAGATGCTTACCGCTCATACTAGGCTTTATGTCTGACCCAGAGTTTTGTGTCTCCTCTTATTACTCTGGGTGCTCACACGAGCAGACTAGAGACGGGTTAGCTGGTGATGCACGGGTAGATGATCCGGAGACGAGCAGGAGGCTTCCACGTATGATATATATAGTATTCTCCCTGTGTTGTTGAAGATCACTGCTTGGGCATTAGTAGTGCATCTTCTACTTTAGCTTTCTTTTGTTTTAGAGACAGTAAATTTTGGGAAATTGTAATAAGCTGTACTTGGATTTCCGCTGCTCTGATGTTGATGTTGGTTTTAGTTATTAGCTTATGTACTGTCTCACCTGTTTTATGTCAAGTATATTATTATTATATTTTGCTCCATGCGCTGTGAGACATTCTACAGGTTCCTCGTTAGTTAATTCCCTTCTTCTCTCTTCTTCTGACGACAGTCCCGTGCTAGTCGGGCATGTGTATAGCGCACTTTAGGAAGAAATGTCGGTTGATGCGGGGCGGGCCGTTACACTTGGTATCAGAGCTCTGGATTACGTAGTTAACCTAGGGAAAAACACTAGGGAGAGATAGTACGTATATGAGAGCGCGTATATGTGATTATTTTGGTTTTCAAAAGCTATATATATATACTATTAATAGTATACGAATGAAGTCGTACTGCACTAGCACCACTATGAGGTCATTAATCGTTTCCCTTTTCAGATTGACGATGAGCCGACATGCTAGAGGTGCTGGTAGGGGAGCCAATAATGGGAATGCTGCTGACATGAGGACGATGTTTACTGACCTCATGAGAGAGATGCTTAGAGATGTGCAGAGGGCAGCTCCTAATGGTGGTAATGGTGGTGGTCCAATAGTGCATGTGCCGAGGGCCGACTTCGCCAAGCTGAATAAGGATTATACTTGTCTTGGTGGGAAGCCGTTTCATGGAACGGAGTCGGCTACGGATGTTCAGGATTGGTTGGATAGTTGCGAACGTATCTTCGAGGATCTGGGTATCGAGGATGCGATGAAGAGAAAGCTAGCGTCCCGTCAGCTGCAAGGGCGGGCAATGAACTGGTGGAATGCTATAAAGGCAGCTACTCCTGAAGATCAGATTACTTGGGAGCAGTTTAAGGTTCGCTTTAGCGAGAAGTTCATTCAAGCAGCTCAGAAGTCAGTGTTGTTTAAGAAATTCTTGGAGCTCAAGCAGAATGGCAGAGCTGTCTCGGAGTATATTGCTGAATTCGACACTTTGTCGAAGTATGGGTTATCTCTTATCGATACTGCCGAGAAGAAGAATGAGAAATTCATAACTGGTTTGGATCAGTAATTGGGGGAAAGGCTTATTAACCACATCGATGAGACGTTTGAATCAATTGTGGGGAAAACATTGAGATCAGAAAGTCTCTACCCTAAGCCGAAGACTGAGGTTGCATCTGCAGAGGAGCCAAAGCCACAAGAAAGTGGTGGAGGCAAGGGTGGTTCCCAGAATAAGAGAAAGAAGAATCAGACTAAGGATGGTCAGAAGAAAATGAATAAGCAAGATGTTGAGTGCTTCAGCTGTGGTAAGAAGGGCCATCGTGCTAGTAATTGTCGGTCCAAGCCAGCGGATAGGAAGTGCTTTAACTGTGGCCAAATGGGACATCACAAGGACAAGTGTCCGTAACCCCCTAAAGAAAAGCAAATGGTGAAAGCATATGCCCTTAATGCTATTCCTTCTTTGTCAAATGCCCCAACTGCGGCGGAGAAGGGAAAGAATGTCGTCATTCAAGGTATGCTTTCTGTTTATGATGTTCCTGTTAGAGTTTTGTTTGATACCGGAGCTTCCAGTTCTTTCATATCTAGTGACCTGGCAGATAAGTTGGGATTGGAGCCCGAGATTGTCGATAGACCTTTAGTAGTAACGAACCCGATTGGTGGTTCGACTAGCCTTAGCGTGATTTGTCGTAGTGTGGTCTTATCGAGTCATGGATGCATGTTTGTTTGTGATTGCTTTGTTTTGGGCTTTACTAGGTTTGGCATTATTTTGGGAGTAGATTGGCTCCAAAGATACGGGGTGGTGGTAGATTGTGAGGGCTTTTTGTTGACAGCTAGAGCGGATGATGGGCAGAGGATAATGTTTGGTGGTCTACCCAGTGAGGGGGTATTGGCTAGTTTTCTAAACTCCCTTGACATTCCGCATAGTGAGTTGTCAGGTTTGCCCGTGGTTGGCCAGTATCCGGATGTTTTCGAAGAAGTGTCCGGGCTTCCACCACATCGAGAGATTGAGTTCCGTATTGATTTGGTGAAAGATGCCAGACCTATAGTGATGCCACTTCGTCGTATGGCACCAAGGGAGCAGCGAGAGCTCGGGGTGCAAGTCAGCGATCTTTTGAAGAAGGGATTTATCAGAAGGAGTGTTTCTGAATGGGGAGCACCAGTTGTGTTTTCTACCAAGGCGGATGGTTCCCTTTGTTTGTGTGTAGACTAACGCGAGTTGAATAAAGTGACGAGGAAGAACAAGTATCCTCTACCGCGGATAGATGATTTGTTCGATCAGTTGAGCGGCACGAGAGTATTTTCTCAGTTGGATCTCGCGACAGGTTTTCATCATCTTAGAGTGGAAGCTGAGAGTATAGCTAAAACGGCATTTCGGACGCCGTCTGGATTTTATGTGTGGTTGGTCATGCCATTCGGGCTGACCAATGCCCCAGCATATTTTGTGGATCTTATAAATAGGGTATTCAGAGTTCAGTTGAATAAGTTTGTCCTTGTGTTCATGGATGATATTTTGGTCTACTCGAGAATGGAGGAAGAACACAAGGAACTTTTAAGAATAGTGATGGAGGTGCTGAGAAAACACCAATTGAAAGCAAAGTTTTATAAGTGTCACTTCTGGAGGAGGGAAGTGAGGTTCTTGGGCCATGTTGTTTCAGAGCATGGTATCGTCGTGGATCCTGCAAAGGTGGCTATGGTACAAGATTGGTCTACGCCCAAGAATGCAACGGACATAAGGAGTTTCTTGGGATTAGCTGGATATTATCGTAAGTTTATCCAAGGTTTCTCCATGATAGCAGCACCATTGACCCAGTTGACCAAGAAGAATCAAGCTTTTGTCTGGGATGAAAGGTGCGAGAATGCATTCAAGAGTCTAAAGGACAAGTTGACATGCGCACCAGTGTTAGTCATTCCTAAGGGGAATGAAGAGATGGCGGTATACATGGATGCCTGTGGTACCAGACTGGGTGCTGTATTGATGCAAGGCGATAGGGTTGTAGCTTATGCAAGCCGGCAATTGAAACCGTGCAAGAGAAGATACCCTACCCATGATTTGGAATTAGCAGCGATCGTGTTCGCGTTGAAGATGTGGAGACATTATCTCTTGGGAGAAAGATTCAAGCTATTTACCGATCATAAATCGTTAAAGTATCTCTTCTCCCAGAAGGATCTAAATCTCCGGCAACAAAGGTGGTTAGAATTCTTGGCTGCCTATGATTTTGACATCGCATATACACCATGCGGTAGCCGATGCATTGAGTAGAAGACATGCCAGTTTGGGGGATATGTTTCTTGAATGGAAGCAACTGGAGTACATCGCTGGGTATGATTTCGGACCAAAGTGCGAATTGGATCCAGAAATGTTAGCAAGTTTGACGATCAGACCCACTTTGATTGAGCGGATCGGCTCTAGTCAGAGGGACTATCCTAACCTATTGGAAATCATCTCCAAGTTAGAGATGGGTATCGACGAGGAGATGAACAAGTATAGGCTTGATCGATATGGATGGCTTAGAAAGAATGGAAGATTAGTTGTACCCAATGTCAATGGATTGAGAGATGAAGTGCTTAGAGAATGTCATCACTCAAAACTGACTATACACCCCGGTGGTAATAAGATGTATCAAGACATGAGACAGACTTACTCTTGGGAAGGGATGAAAAGAGATGTTGGGAAGTTTATATCCAAGTGCATGAATTGCCAGTTAGTTAAAGCTGAGCAAAAGAAGCCTAGTGGTTTGGTGCAACCATTAGAAATTCCAGAATGGAAATGGGAACAAGTGTCAATGGATTTCATTGATGGGTTACCAAGGACTAGATCGGGTCATGATAGCATTTGGGTGATTGTGGACCGATTGACTAAGAGTGCGAGATTTATACCCGTCAAGTCAAACAGGATGGCAGCTAAGTTAGCGGAACTGTATATAAAGTGGGTAGTGATGTTTCATGGAATACCCAAGGGCATTGTGAGTGACCGAGATCCGTTGTTCACTAGTGGATTTTGGAAGAGCTTACAAGAGGCGTTTGGATCAGAATTACATCTCAGTACCGCGTATCATCCTCAAACCGATGGTCAAACGGAGAGGGTGAATCGTATATTGGAAGACCTCTTGAGAGCTTGTGTACTGGATTTTGGTGGATCATGGGATGATCATTTGCATCTAGTAGAGTTTGCATATAATAATATCTACCAATCCAGTATCGGTATGGCTCCATTTGAAGCTTTGTACGGAAGACCGTGCAACTCACCGTCATGTTGGATAGAGACTGGCGAGAAGTTTATGCTTGGACCAGATGTGGTGGCGGAAACTTCAGATAAGATCAAGATCATTCAACAACGAATGAAGGCTGCCCAAGATAGGCAGAAGAGTTATGCTGATAAGAGGAGAAGAGACTTAAAATTCTCCGTTGGCGATTTGGTGTTTGTCAAGATTTCTCCGTTGAAGAGCGTGATACGATTTAGCAGGAAAGGCAAGTTGGCACCAAGATTTGTTGGCCCATTCCCTGTTCTTGAACTAGTCGGGAATTTGGCGTATAGAGTTGACTTGCCAGAGAAGATGGCGGGAGTTCACAATGTATTTCATGTTTCCCAACTGATGAAGTTCGTTCATGACCCAGATATGACTATTTCACCTGATCAGTTAGAGGACTTCGAAGTAGAACCCGAGGCGGTTGGGAACCGCAAGCCAACGCGTATTGTTGGGAACGATACGAAGAAACTTCGAAGGAAAGCGGTGAATCTTGTCAAAGTTCAGTGGGGCGAGAATGAAAATGACTGTACTTGGGAGACAGAGGAAAGCATTAGGAAGACGCATCCAGAACTCTTCGCCTGGTAAGATTTTAACTTCGATTTAATTTTTCCGCATGCTAGGATAGACTTGTTTTCTTGTTTTGTATGTTTTATTGTTGTATGTGGTTGTTAGGCATGCAGGATCTTTTGTATGTTTTGGGTTAAGGAATTTCGGGGATGAAATTTCTTAAGGGGGGGGGGGGGGGGAGAGTGTAACGACCCGTATTCTACGCCTCATAGGATCGTAGGATATTTATTTCTTTCACATATGAAGTCGTATGGTCATGTAACTTTGGGAGACTACTATTGGGGTCATTTCCCATGTTCATGATTTTTCCCGATTTTTAAATGACAATTTTACCCCTAGTTGGTACTGTTTTGGCCATAACTTTTGACTAGAAAGGAATTTTGACCTGAAACCATTTCCATTGGCTCCGGATGATGGTTTACAATCCCGTCGAGTGGTCACATTAGCCAAACGGACTCACCGTTTGGGAGATATGGCTGAAACAAGTTTCAAATAGTGAAAAACAGCTTAATTGGGCTTAACCGGGTGATTAACAGCTAGGCCCAATGGGGGATTTCGGGATTAGGGTTATGAGGAGGCTGAAATCAGTTAGAGAACGATCTTATCCTCATTTTCCAGTCGCCACTTTCATTCTTGAACCCTAACAATGGCTGCCAACATCTAGAAACATCCCCAAATCACTTTCTAATCAAGTTTTGGCCTAATCTACATCAAATTAAGGAGAGAAAACATGAAAGCAAGGTTAGAGCTGCTGTTAGACACCAGCATTCACCCAAATCAGCGAGGTTTCAGTTCTGAGAATTTTATTTGTGGCCAAGGTGAGTGATTAGCATTGCTTTGACACTAACTACAGTTAATTAAGGGTAATTAGTGAAGATTAGCGAATTTATACATTAATAAATTCTGGAAAAATATCTATAAATTCGAAAATAATATTTTATGCCTCTGTTAGAAATTTGGTTAATTTGGTTAAGTTTTGTTAACCCTAGGATTAGTTTTGCTTAAACATCCTTAAGGGAAAATATGGGGTTTTGGCTATATTTGATCCGTTTTACATGTTATGGTTGATTTTTTGGTGTTTATGGTCATTTCTATTTGTTGCTATGACTGTATGAACTATTTTTTGATTGATTAGTATATTTAGATTGGTCGAAAATGTCGTCGAATGGCGTAAACAAGTTGCTGGAAAAAGTTGCAGAAAGTTGTGCAGGGTTTCGGATCGGATCGGGTATGGGCTCTGATCGGATCGGATAGGGGAGCTGGGCAAGGAATCCGACCCGAACTGAAGTCTGGCACAAAGGAAGTTTGGCAGGAAGGAAGGCCATTGCTTAGAGTTGGAGTTGGACAGAGGATCGGATCGGAGTTAGGAAGCAGATCGGAGCAGGGAAGCGAGTGGGATCGGATGGAAAAACCACATGAGCTGAATAGGAGCAGGCAAGCAAGTCGAACTGAAGCATCGGATCGGATGAAGGACCATCGAACTGAACTCAAGCATAGGCACAACCGAACCGAACCACATCAGAGCATCCGAACCGAACCGACGCCTGAAGGGGGAGAATCACCGAACCGAACCGCATCCAGGAGTACACTATGAAGCATTGCACCGAACCGAACCGTGTTATAAATATGTATCCGAACCGAACCGAATTCAGGACCACTTCAACATGACAACTCTTTTGAAGACCAACTCCAATTCGATCAAAACCCAAGATGCAAAGGAAGTCCAAATGAGGAGCTTTGACTCAGAATCCAGTTGGGAACCAATGAGTGGGCTTCATGATTGGGCTTTGCTGCGGGATGTGTGCCAAGGGGCTATCAATGTCTATGACTTTGGTTCACTATGTATGGGAGGTATGTGAACGGATTCAGGGCCACAGTGGCCTAGGTACGACTAAAGGGCTATAGACCAATGAAGTGGGGTCATTTGTAAAGATTTGGTCATGACTCCATGTGGTAAGCTTGGTAGTAGCAGTAGTTGTACAAGTTGAACTCCGTCACTACTTCGATGGGTCTAGTGATTGACAGTGGTGGACATCGTATGCTTTACGCACTGAGTGAGAGGATGGTTGTTATGCTTGATTTGTTTTCCATCATTATGACATACACACCCCACCCCCGTATTCTTTACACTATCTGTTATGGCACCTTAGAGTATTGTACGGTATGTAGTGCTAACTCTTTGGTTGCAGGTCCAGGTTCAGGTATGGTTTAGTATACCTGTTATTGTTCTGTTTAGATGCTTACCGCTCATACCAGGCTTTATGTTTGACCCAGAGTTTTATGTCTCCTCTTATTACTCTGGGTGCTCACACGAGCAGACTAGAGATAGGTTAGCTGGTGATGCACGGGTAGATGATCCGGAGACGAGCAGGAGGCTTCCACGTATGATATATATAGTATTCTCCCTGTGTTGTTGAAGATCACTGCTTGGGCATTAGTAGTGCATCTTCTACTTTAGCTTTCTTTTGTTTTAGAGACAGTAAATTTTGGGAAGTTGTAATAAGCTGTACTTGGATTTCCGCTGCTCTGATGTTGATGTTGGTTTTAGTTATCAGCTTATGTACTGTCTCACCTATTTTATGTCAAGTATATTATTATTATATTTTGCTCCATGCGCTGTGAGACATTCTACAGGTTCCTCGTTAGTTTATTCCCTTCTTCCCTCTTCTTCTGACGACCGTCCCGTGCTAGTCGGGCATGTGTACAGCGCATTTTAGGAGGAAATGCCGGCTGGTGCGGGGCGGGCCGTTACATAAACAATCAGGTATAGTTGAAATACATTGGACAGGTATAAATACAGGAGACAGGTTTGGAATAAAGTGTTAGAAGGTATATACATAGATTGCTCAACAAAAGGTACGTATTTAATTCATATATGATATTTTATGCGCCATATCGACTAGCCGCTTGGCTTTTCTTTTTCTTTTTGGATTGGTAAGGGCCATGGGAGGCTATTTGAAATATCCTGATGCTCCCGATACAAAGGAGGTTATGGCGAATTTTTCCGAGAATTTAAGGAGTTAGAATATTTTTGAGAAGTTTGATAACTAGAAATCTATATATCAATATATAGAGAAGTCGATAAGAAAACGAACCTAGAAATAGGATAGTATAATCAAAAAGGAAGTCTAGAATAAAATCTAGTAAGAATAGAAAGAGGAAGTGTATACGTGCTTAAAAGTGGATCAGTAGTTGTATGGTATTGATTATTCGAGTAAGTAGTCACATCTGTTTTGACGTTATAAATGTTATTCAGTCAAGGTATGAAAGGTAGTTATACCCCAACTTGAATGATTTCATTATTAACAAATAAATAGTAAGATTTCAGGCTCGAAGATCAATGTTGGATAAGTGTTAGTTGAATATAGTATTTGGGTTCTCGTAACGATGTTTTACGCAACATCCGTTTTAACCCAAATAAAATGTAAGCTTGGAAATAGAATAATAAATATTTCCAAAGTATAGAAATAAAACGAGATCGGAAAGAGATAAGTAATTGGAATATTTTCCAATTATAAATATCATATATTTTCTAAAGTTTAGAAAATAAAGGAAGGCGATATTCGGAAATGTTTTCCAAATAACGTAAAAGGCCAATATGGTTATTGAAAATATTTGGTTAACAAATATTGATAAAGAAATAGAGAAGTGATTTAATTAATGGAATATTAATTAAGGGCTCAGTGATTGTTTGATAATTGGATGAACACTTGTTTTCTTCGATAGTTAAATCATCGACTATCGAAACACTTGTTTTTATTCGATAGTTAAATCACAGACTATCGAAGTTTTGACCATCGTTGTCAATATGGAGAGACCGGTTGCATTATTATCCGAAGAACCACTCCGTATTGGTAGTAGCGTTGCGAATCAGATTATATGAAGATAATCGAAGACGGAGTAGAGTGCAAGGACTTTTTCTATTAATAGAAATTGTGCCTTCGGTTCATCCTGTTCCTGGGTGACTCGTATGGATGAATGTCTGACAAAGTATTTCTAGAAAAGTCACGTACTTTGATTTCTTCAACCGTACCAAGAGTGGAAGCGGAGAAGGAAACTTCTTTGGCTAACACGTAATGTACTGTTGTAGACATCAATTAGTGATTGTCGATGGATCTGACAATGTGGCATTCAAAGTGAATCTGATGTGATGATAAAGCGTAGCCTCTGGCCTCAACAATCCGTAAATGACAGAAATCGGGCAGGTAGCATGACTATGTAGGTCGCACCTATTAGGGTGTATAATTACCTGATCTAGAGTTTCATTAACTTCTAAAAATCTATTGTCGATGCTGTCCCATTCGGGAAACGGTTGCTGATCCCAACCGTTGGTGATATACATTCGATACACTCAAGCCAAATGAGTGGTCGGTCATGTGTAGCTGAGTTGCAAGATGTTCTTGTTGAACTCGGTGTATTCTCCTCTAGAGATATACCAGCGGAAGGTGGTTCCATACCTTGTCATAGTTGGAAATCAAATACCCAATACATGCTTGCGGTTTTGATTGTATATTGTATATGTGGAATGTGAGATGCAAAAGTTCCATTAGATTGTTATTTACTTGATTTAGACATTATTATAATATCAAAAGAGTTTTGATATAAAGATTATCGTTCCTTTCAAAAGGATTTTTGAAGGTTAAATCAAGTGCTTGGATTCTCATAAGGGAAAAACCCGTTCTGTGTTATACGGCGTGGTCTTATGAGATATCATTTAGTTTTCTGAAACTGTTTTAAACTGTTTACTCATACCAGTCCCATGACTGACCCGGAGTTTATTTTTTTTGTTCTACCTAAACTCTTGGGTGCCTAAATTTGTACGGGCAGTCAAGTAGTTCAGGATTTTACAGATATATCTAAAGGAGCTTGGAGCAGGAGGCTTCAGCGTTAGTTATATAGAGTTTTGTTCCGCTGTGTTGTAAGTGTTGTACTCTGATAAGTGTATGTTATACAGTTAAGATTTTGTATTTCAAAAGTTATGATATATTATATTTTGTTCCGCTGCGATGTGAGATTCTGTGTTGTTGTTTCTGTTCTTCTTCTATCTCTTTCTTCTAAAAAAAATGTTTCGTATTTTCGTGATATTTGGGTTGGACATATGATGTATATCGTCAACTCCGATATTATGGATTTATGGGTCATTACAATCGCCGTATATAGTTTTACAATTAAAACAGCAAAATGTCGTATTGGAAGTTGGATTTTCATCTGTGAACCAAGGCAAGGGATCATCCTTACCGCTTCGAAACAATCTAGCCTACCATGTCTCAGGACCTAGACTTAGGTGGGCCCTTGGATCGTCAGGGCCGGTCCACTCGATGTGGATTAAAATGCCTAAACACTACGTTTCTCTGCCCTATGGGGCGTAAATGAGCCAAATGACTCCATCGGCCTCGGATCGACCGATATAACTGGGGCGCCTCGCTATCCATCATCCACATAAGTAAAATGTCAGGGCATGCAAAACGCTGAGACCACTCCTAGTTAGAAAGAAACGCATGTCCTCCCTGAAGTCCTCTCCCGTTTTTGGTCCACACCGGGATGTGAGGCTCGCAAATTAACGCAACACAAAGCTACGCTATATCAAAGCCATGCTTTGATCATCAACCACAAGACTCTGCTTTTCAACAGTAGCCCTGATCATTTGCATCTCAGCATGCCACGCAGGCAATTCACGCTATGCAACCAATGTCTATCAATCACACAGAATGAAATCCGATGTCAGACACACATCCTTTGATAAGTTCGTTCTGGGTCTAAACGAAACCGGAGGCACCTTATTCCTCCCCCATATGTCCAATACAGGGGAGAGGCCCTCGCATATCCGTCGATCTCCAAGTACGTCTGGACGATCACCACTTATTACCTTGTCTTGGGTGTACATCCAATCAAGACATCAGTAATCATCCAAACAATGTGAAGACCTCCGGTCTTCAACCACTGTCTTCATCCTCGACATATCGTTGAATCAGTTATTCAGAATGGGATAAACCCTGTCTTTCTGAATAACTCGCGTATATAATAAAAAAGTGCTATAAAAACATAACATACGCCTCATTCCAATCTAGAATATTCCTTTATTCAAATATTCTTATACTTTGGGAAAGGTTCCCATTAATTTTATCAAAGATAAATTCTTTAAATTTATTCTTTAATCTTCCTTTGGATATCATTTCAATCTAATTAAAGATGCATTAAAACTCCACTTGGTTTCAATCTTCCCAAAAATCAAAATTAACGATTGTTTAACTTGGGAAATCATATCCTGCCTTTAACTGGGTTAAAGAACCAATGTCATTTAAAACACGGTTCACGATAAACCTAAAATCACATTCCATTCCATCAGCCTTTAGCCATAAATTAGCAACTGAATAATTCCCTAAGTATTAACCCCGAAGGCCAAAACTAACAACAGATCAATACCCAGGAAACCATTCAACTTAACTAATCTCCAGTTAGTTTCTGATTTTCTTAACTTCATTGGGTCTGAGAACAGTATTATTAAAGATGCCATTCACGACAACCCAAAATCTTATTCCTCTTTTTAACTGGGTTAAAGAACCAATGTCCTTCAAAACACGGTTGGCGATAAACCAAAAATCACATTCCATTCCATCAGCCTTTAACCGTAAATTAGCAAGTGAACAATTCCCTAAGTATTAACCCCGGAGGCCGAAACCAACATCAGATCAATACCTAGGAAACCATTCAACTTAACTAATTTCCAGTTAGTTTCTGATTTTCTTAACTTCATTAGGTCTAAGAACAGTACTATTAAAGATACCATTCACGAAAACCCAAAATCTTATTCCATTGTTAATCGGGTTAAAGAACAATTGCTATTTAAAACACCATTCACGATAAACCCAAAGACCAATTTCAATTTCCTTTCCAATTAAATATCAATTAATTGGTATCCTTCATTAAATCTAAATAAAAAGATTTAATCTTTTTCTCAACTGGGTTCAAGAACAGTGTTAATGAAGACACCATTCACGACAAACCCAAATCACATTTAACATTAAATACAAGGCTCTGAATAGAAAATATATCAGCTTATATTCAATATCGAATTCTGGAATCAACAAATATCGTATTGGGATAATGATATATATCTCTTCCAAATTCCTCCATAATATCCATATAATCATGGAACCCAATATCGAAATATTCCGAAGATAATTTTGGTTCAAATCCATTCCAATTCATATATTGAAATTCCAGTTATTTTTAAAACCATTTCAAATCCAATTTATTTATTTAAAAATATTGGATTATAATTCTAGTTAATAACTAGTTCATTTCAATAAATATGTATTTTGATCTTTTCAAATATGGAACTTTTCATCCCAATTCTTTCCAAATCATTTATTATGATCTTACACAAATTATTGATATTTTTAATAATTTTATCAAGGCCCGTACAGTCGATTTCCATAAACGGCCATCAAACTGCACCTACATCGACCATTTCCAAATTTGATTTGGACATAATTCCAAATCCAACCGTTAGATTTCAAATCTCTAATATTCTTTAGAAAGCTCTTTTCGATACGAATCTAACGGTTCTGGTTTTAGGAGAATCCGACGGTCGGATCTCCCATAATGTCCATTCGAAGTCAATGGTCGAAATCCACGAACTGCCGCAGCGCGGCGCGTTCTATTCAGGCCATTATGTATATAATATATATTATATATATTTCGTCGATTTCCATTTAAAACATATTTTATAAATCGTTTTAAATTCAATTTCAAAATGATTTCAACTTCATATTCAATTTCAAATCAAAATTGAATATTCCATATCATCGATATACAAATGATAGTACTTTCAAACCATTATATTCTGAAATCATTTCTTTTTTGATACTCATTATAGAAATGAATAAAATCGATATAAATATCATCATGTCAAAATGGCGTTAATCTAATCAACACGGCTTCATACATTTAAATATATTCGTGTCCATCCCAAATCGGACATCAAAATCGGATTTTGATCATTTACTAAATATTATTTCAAAATATTCATTATTTTAACATATTCGTTATTTTAAAATATTCATTCTTTCTGACTGGAATCAGACACAACCAATTACCATATAATTTGATTTATATGGATTTCATACAACACATGTACACAACAACAATCAAACACAGTCAACCATCATCCAGAGTGCATTCTACACTACATAAGCATTAAATATAAATATTTAACGCTTATAACAGTCTGTCAACCAATTGATTGACATACTACTTAGCGATTCGGATTAGTGTATGTCAAATATCATCCCAATACCCGTGTGGCATTTCAATCAATCAAGCAAAATTTTATTTGTGCAGTTAGGCGATGTGTGAAATTTTATCGTCCCAATCAATGTAAGATAAATGTGTGTGCATAAACAAATCGTCCATTTGTAAATGAATATTTATTTTATTCATATCAACGTTAAAAATTATATTTTTAACGATAAAATATCTTATTCAACATATGAATATTCTATTCAGCTCATTTATACAATAAAAATGATATTTTTATTATACTAACATTGTTTTAGAAAATTTTGGTGGCATAACGGCGCGATATCAAAATTGGGTAATGTCTAGCATTACCCCTCTCCTGATATTGGCTCGCGCCATACACACATAACAATTCTAATCAATTCATTTCACCCAAACAACCAAATTCAACCAAGTAATCTAATCAACCAAACCAAACAATCAAACAAGTTGTCCCTGGTCTGTGAACGATGGGGAATAGTTCATATATGCAGTTATAAAATAAATAACTGTATAAGAAAGTTATAGTGAGGAGTTCTCACCTTTGGGTTCCTGTAACACCCCATAATTTTAAATATTAAAATTAACAAATTTAAGAATAATTAATTTTTAAAATGAAAATTAAGGGAAATGGGTTATGCCATTGCGTTCGTCTCGAAATTCTGCATGGAAAAGAGTCTAAGTTTTCGTAAATCGGACTTCGTATGAGGAAGTTATGGCCCTCGGAAGTTTCAGGAATTTTATATAAATTAAAACAGTTCATAATAAAAATTCAAAATTCAAAATTCAAATGAGAAGCGGGCTAGGCGGGATTTCTCCAACCCAAGGCTAGGTCGACCTGGAGGTCGACCTACCCCCGGGGCAGATCTGAAATCAGACGATTCTTACTTGTTTCTGAGTCTTTCATGGGCTGTTGCTGAGTCACAAGGGCATAGGTGGCAATTCTGGACAATTCTATCTAGTTTGGACGGTTGTGATTGATCGTATGATAATCTAACGGCTTGTGTTGATTTAAATTTCTATATAAGTACACATAGACTCAACCCCTAAACCTAAATTAAATTAGTCTGTTGGCCACCATGTTGCTGCTAGAATAGTTCTCCTTCCTAAAGCTTAGGGATTGGCAAATCAGAATTCTAATTCAAAAGACAAACGAATCGTTCTCTTCTCTAACCCGTCTTTGTGAGTACAATTTCTTTCATAAAATAATTAATAAATTAATTATGATGAGTTATAATTGGGATTATGAGAACATGTCTGTTGAATCATGTGATGTTACTTAACCTTGTTATCGTCTGTTGGTGAACATATGATAGTTTTGTTAATTTATGTCGGTAGATCTATTTCATATGTCCAATCACATATGTTGAACTTGATTCATTTTATGACGTCAGTTTATATGCAAGTTTGGGATGTAAACCATATACTAATTTGTATGTGAATCTTATGCAAGTCTTTTTTTACATATGCTAGTTGTATGTGAATCTTATGCAAGTTTTTTTTACATATGCTAGTTGTATGTGAATCTTATGCAAGTCTGTTATTACATATGCTAGTTGTATGTGAATATTATACAAGTCTGTATGCGAATTATACACAAGTTTATATGTGAGTCAAGTATATACATATGCTAGTTTATATGCAAAACATGTGATAAATTCATATGCAAGTTTGTAGAAATCCATATGCAAGTTTAGGTGAAAACTATATTCACATTTTTAGGTGAAAACTATGAATTCATTTGCAAGTTTAGGTGAAAAACCATATTCACATATGCAAGTTCACAATTTCATGTTTAGATCTATATTTAGATCCATGGCAGTACATAATTTATGCAAATTTATGTTATATAAGTTTATTGCCTATGAAGGTTATTGGCTATGCAAACTTATGTCATAATTCTAATTTGCAAGTAAGATCTATTTTGTGTGTTATGAAAGTTGTGATGTTTCTTTTCTTTTTATGAGTTAGGCTATTTGCGAGTCTAACATATTTCATATAAAAACGTACGAATAGCGCGGGGACAATGGGAAAATATTAATTATGCAGAATTGTGAATTGACATAAAATGGCTTTAAAGGCATATAATTAAATTGAGACATTAATTGGTATAATATATATACTTAAAAAGTATGGAAATAATTTAGGTGACAATTATGGACATAGATTAATGTGGAAATTATTTGACAATTTGAATAGGGATAATTAATTCATTTAAGGGTGAAATAATTATATGTAATAATAAACGCCTAAGACATGAGGTTAGACTCGTTTGTGGTATAAGACTGCCCGGACCCACCCGGCTTATCCAGCAACCACAAACGGTAGTCTAATGTGAGAGGTTGAAGGCATAAATTAAACGCGAAACAATTGTAAAGAAACGAGGTTAGACACGTTTGTGGTATAAGACTGCTTGGACCCGCCCGACAAATCCAGAAACCGCAAACGGTAGTCTAATGTGGGAGGTCTTACAAGGTTACAATTATAATGAATTAAGTAACACTTAACCAAGATAAACATGTGGTGGGACATGGGGGTTAAGTGGGTAACATGGGTGACATGTGAAATATGATTAGAAACACTTAACCAAATTTAAACATGTAAGAAGACA
>JASFAX010000769.1:37500-40000 GCA_030737875.1 Allium sativum | reverse complement strand
AAAAACCGGAAAAATCCAACTAAAACCAAGCTTTCCTGTAATTGCCCACATTTCAGCATGGTTCTAGCTAGATTTGGCCAGTTTTCGGAAAAACTGGTGAAATCCAACCAAAACCAAACTTTTCCGAGATATCGCCCACGTTTCAGCATGGTTTCTTCCTGATCAGTCCCGTTTTCGAGAAAATAGGAAAATCTCGCGGAAACCAAAGATTCCCGTAATCGCCCATGTTTCTGCTTGATACGTCCAGTTTTCAAAAAAACTGGGAAATCTCGCCAGAACCGAACTTTCCCATGAGCGGCCACGTTTCACCAGGGTTTCTGCTTGATACGTCCTATTTTCGAAAAAACCGGAAAAATCCAGCCAAAACCAAGCTTTCCTGTAATTGCCCACATTTCAGCATGGTTCTAGCAAGATTTGGCCAGTTTTCGGAAAAACTGGTGAAATCCAACCAAAACCATACTTTTCCGAGATCGCAACAAAAATATTTTTAAAAATATTTTTAAAAAATTTGGGGAGGGCACTTCCATCGAAAACATTTTCAAAAAATTTTTTTTAAATTTTTTTTTTTTAAAATATTTAAAAATTAATATTTTTAAATATTTAAAAAAAAAAAAAAATTTCTCCGAAAAATCCACACAAAAAAATTTTGTTGATCAACCAACGTTTCAGCTTGCGTTTTGCCTGATCCATTTTGGTCAATCCTTCCCCTTCCTCCTCCTCACCCTCCCCCCCCAATATAGGAATATATGGAATTTAGCCTAATATGACCCCGGTAGTCCAAAGTGTCTCTGCTACGTAGGTAAATCCGACCACATTTTTTTTTGTGATTTTGCCATGTAGTCACTGTGGTTTTGAGTGATCCGCATGTGTTTTCCGAATCTGGCACTTTGCCAAGTGCCAAATCTGGTACTTTGTCAAATCTGGTACTTTGCCAAATCCAAGGCGTGCGGAGCCCGATTAGCACACGTGAAAATTCAATGTTTCACCGTGTTTTTCAGCCTGGTACTTTGGCAAACCTGGTACTTTGCCAAGTGCCAAATCTGATACTTTGCCAAATCCAAGCTGTGCCAAGCCCGATTAGCACACGTGAAAATCTAACGTTTCACCGTGTTTTTCACCATTTTTTGAGTGCCAAATCTGGTACTTTGGCAAATGTGGTACTTTGCCAAATCCAAGGCGTGCGGAGCCCGATTAGCACACGCGAAAATTCGATGTTTCACCGTGTTTTTCAGCCTGGTACTTTGGCCAACCTGGTACTTTGCCAAGTGCCAAATCTGGTACTTTGCCAAATGCAAGGCGTGCGGAGCCCGATTAGCACACGTGAAAATTCAATGTTTCACCGTGTTTTTCAGCCTGGTACTTTGGCAAACCTGGTACTTTGCCAAGTGCCAAATCTGGTACTTTGCCAAATCCAAGCTGTGCCAAGCTCGATGCGCACACGTGAAAATCCAGTGTTTCACCGTGTTTTTCACCATTTTTTGAGTGCCAAATCTGGTACTTTGGCAAATCTGGTACTTTGCCAAATGCAAGGCGTGCGGAGCCCGATTAGCACACGTGAAAATTCAATGTTTCACCGTGTTTTTCAGCCTGGTACTTTGGCAAACCTGGTACTTTGCCAAGTGCCAAATCTGGTACTTTGCCAAATCCAAGGCGTGCGGAGCCCGATTAGCACACGTGAAAATTCAATGTTTCACCGTGTTTTTCAGCCTGGTACTTTGGCAAACCTGGTACTTTGCCAAGTGCCAAATCTGGTACTTTGCCAAATCCAAGGCGTGCGGAGCCCGATTAGCACACGTGAAAATTCGATGTTTCACCGTGTTTTTAAGCCCTTTTTGAGTGCCAAATCTGGTACTTTGCAAAGTGCCAAATCTGGTACTTTGCCAAACCTGGTACTTTGCCAAAACCAAGCCGTGCCGAGCCCGATGCGCACACGTGAAAATCCAATGTTTTACCATGTTTTTCAGTCTTTTTTGAGTGCCAAAATCTGGTACTTTGGCAAATTTGGTACTTTGGCAAATTTGGTACTTTGCCAAATCCAAGGCGTGCCGAGCCCGATTAGCACACGCGAAAATTCGATGTTTCACCGTATTTTTCAGCCTGGTACTTTGGCAAACCTGGTACTTTGCCAAGTGCCAGATCTGGTACTTTGCCAAATCCAAGGCGTGCCAAGCCCGATGAGCACACGTAAAAATTCAATGTTTCACCATGTTTTTAAGCCTTTTTTGAGTGCCAAATCCGGTACTTTGCAAAGTGCCGAATCTGGTACTTTGCCAAACCTGGTACTTTGCCAAAACGAAGCCGTGCCGAGCCCGATGCGCACACGTGAAAATCCAATGTTTCACCTTGTTTTTCACTATTTTTTGAGTGCCAAATCTGGTACTTTGCCAAATCCAAGGCGTGCCAAGCCCGATGCGCACACGTCGATATCAAGTGTTTCACCGTGTTTTTCAGTCTTTTTTGAGTGCCAAAATCTGGTACTTTGGCAAATTTGGTACTTTGC
>JASFAX010000769.1:15000-17500 GCA_030737875.1 Allium sativum | reverse complement strand
TATTTTTAAAAATATTTTTAAAAAATTTGGGGAGGGCACTTTCCATCGAAAACATTTTCAAAAAATTTTTTTTAAATTTTTTTTTTTTAAATATTTAAAATTAATATTTTTAAATATTTAAAAAAAAAAAAAATTTCTCCGAAAAATCCACACAAAAAATTTTGTTGATCAACCAACGTTTCAGCTTGCGTTTTGCCTGATCCATTTTGGTCAATCCTTCCCCTTCCTCCTCCTCACCCTCCCCCCCAATATAGGAATATATGGAATTTAGCCTAATATGACCCCGGTAGTCCAAAGTGTCTCTGCTACGTAGGTAAATCCGACCACATTTTTTTTTGTGATTTTGCCATGTAGTCACTGTGGTTTTGAGTGATCCGCATGTGTTTTCCGAATCTGGCACTTTGCCAAGTGCCAAATCTGGTACTTTGTCAAATCTGGTACTTTGCCAAATCCAAGGCGTGCGGAGCCCGATTAGCACACGTGAAAATTCAATGTTTCACCGTGTTTTTCAGCCTGGTACTTTGGCAAACCTGGTACTTTGCCAAGTGCCAAATCTGATACTTTGCCAAATCCAAGCTGTGCCAAGCCCGATTAGCACACGTGAAAATCTAACGTTTCACCGTGTTTTTCACCATTTTTTGAGTGCCAAATCTGGTACTTTGGCAAATGTGGTACTTTGCCAAATCCAAGGCGTGCGGAGCCCGATTAGCACACGCGAAAATTCGATGTTTCACCGTGTTTTTCAGCCTGGTACTTTGGCCAACCTGGTACTTTGCAAGTGCCAAATCTGGTACTTTGCAAATGCAAGGCGTGCGGAGCCCGATTAGCACACGTGAAAATTCAATGTTTCACCGTGTTTTTCAGCCTGGTACTTTGGCAAACCTGGTACTTTGCCAAGTGCCAAATCTGGTACTTTGCCAAATCCAAGCTGTGCCAAGCTCGATGCGCACACGTGAAAATCCAGTGTTTCACCGTGTTTTTCACCATTTTTTGAGTGCCAAATCTGGTACTTTGGCAAATCTGGTACTTTGCCAAATGCAAGGCGTGCGGAGCCCGATTAGCACACGTGAAAATTCAATGTTTCACCGTGTTTTTCAGCCTGGTACTTTGGCAAACCTGGTACTTTGCCAAGTGCCAAATCTGGTACTTTGCCAAATCCAAGGCGTGCGGAGCCCGATTAGCACACGTGAAAATTCAATGTTTCACCGTGTTTTTCAGCCTGGTACTTTGGCAAACCTGGTACTTTGCCAAGTGCCAAATCTGGTACTTTGCCAAATCCAAGGCGTGCGGAGCCCGATTAGCACACGTGAAAATTCGATGTTTCACCGTGTTTTTAAGCCCTTTTTGAGTGCCAAATCTGGTACTTTGCAAAGTGCCAAATCTGGTACTTTGCCAAACCTGGTACTTTGCCAAAACCAAGCCGTGCCGAGCCCGATGCGCACACGTGAAAATCAATGTTTTACCATGTTTTTCAGTCTTTTTTGAGTGCCAAAATCTGGTACTTTGGCAAATTTGGTACTTTGGCAAATTTGGTACTTTGCCAAATCCAAGGCGTGCCGAGCCCGATTAGCACACGCGAAAATTCGATGTTTCACCGTATTTTTCAGCCTGGTACTTTGGCAAACCTGGTACTTTGCCAAGTGCCAGATCTGGTACTTTGCCAAATCCAAGGCGTGCCAAGCCCGATGAGCACACGTAAAAATTCAATGTTTCACCATGTTTTTAAGCCTTTTTTGAGTGCCAAATCCGGTACTTTGCAAAGTGCCGAATCTGGTACTTTGCCAAACCTGGTACTTTGCCAAAACGAAGCCGTGCCGAGCCCGATGCGCACACGTGAAAATCCAATGTTTCACCTTGTTTTTCACTATTTTTTGAGTGCCAAATCTGGTACTTTGCAAATCCAAGGCGTGCCAAGCCCGATGCGCACACGTCGATATCAAGTGTTTCACCGTGTTTTTCAGTCTTTTTTGAGTGCCAAAATCTGGTACTTTGGCAAATTTGGTACTTTGCCAAATCCAAGGCGTGCCGAGCCCGATTAGCACACGCGAAAATTCGATGTTTCACCGTATTTTTCAGCCTGGTACTTTGGCAAACCTGGTACTTTGCCAAGTGCCAGATCTGGTACTTTGCCAAATCCAAGGCGTGCAAGCCCGATGAGCACACGTAAAAATTCAATGTTTCACCATGTTTTTAAGCCTTTTTTGAGTGCCAAATCCGGTACTTTGCAAAGTGCCGAATCTGGTACTTTGCCAAACCTGGTACTTTGCCAAAACGAAGCCGTGCCGAGCCCGATGCGCACACGTGAAAATCCAATGTTTCACCTTGTTTTTCACTATTTTTTGAGTGCCAAATCTGGTACTTTGCCAAATCCAAGGCGTGCCAAGCCCGATGTGCACACGTCGATATCCAGTGTTTCACCGTGTTTTTCAGCCTGGTACTTTGGCAAACCTGGTACTTTGTCAAGTGCTAAATCTGGTAATTCGCCAAATCCAAGTCGTGC
>JASFAX010007599.1:2500-22075 GCA_030737875.1 Allium sativum | reverse complement strand
AAACCGGAGGTCTTCACGTCATTTGGGTAATTACTGATGATCTTGATTGGGCTGTACACCCAAGAAGATGGAAACAGTTAGTGATCGTCCAGACGTACTTGGAGATCGATGGATATGCGGGGTACTAGGTGCCTCCGGTTTCGTTCAGACCCAGAACGAACTTGTAAATGGACTGTGTGTCTGACATTGGATTTTAGTCCGTGTGATTGATCTCTATTAAATATATATCTGTTTGGCGGCGGAGAATTTATTCTCTTGCTTAACGCCCTTCTCTGAGACGTACGAGCTCAGGGGTTATATATTGATGGATATCAAACGCATGGAGTGAATTGCCTGTGTGGCATGCCTAAGTGGAAATTGATCGAGGCTTCTGTTGAAAAGCAAAGTCTTGTGGTGATGATCAAAGCAAGGCCTTTGTGGCGTAGCTTTGTGTAACGTTTACTTCGCGTGTTTCACACCCGGTATGAACCAAAAACGGGAGACGGACCTCAGGGAGGGCATGCGTTTCTTTCTAGTTAGAAGTGGCGTCAGTGGTTTTACACGCCCTGACGAGTTTGACTTATGTGGTTGTTGCTGCTGCGAGGCGCCTCGGATTGATCGGTCGTTCTCGAACCGATGGAGTCATTTAGTTGGCTCACTTACACCCCATAGGGTGGGGAGACGTAGTGTTCAGGCATAATAATCCACATCGGTGGACCGGCCCTGACGATCCAAGGGGCAGTTGCGGCTGTTCCTGAGACACGGGCTAGAGCGTCTCGAATCGGTTGAGGACTATCTTTTGCCTCGGTTCATAGATGGAAATCCAATTTCCAAATACGTGACATTTGCGGTTTTATTTGTAGAACCTAGTATGGTGACATAGTGGGATGGGGCGCTCATGCCGCCTATGATTGATACTTATGATTTGAAGCTGTTTTATACACTATGCACTTATAATAGTATCAAACGATTTGTTTTAACCGTATCAAGCATTCTTTGGCTGTTATAAGGGAAAACCCTATCCTCGGCTGCGTTGCATTGTGTGATGGGACCTGGGTCTTATAACAGCTCCATTTTTCTTTGTTTAGCATTGCGCTGTTTGTTTTATGCACTGGTACTCTTGGGAGGAAACCCGTTCCGTGTTATACGGCGTGGTCCCTTGATTTACCGAACCTTAAAAATAAAGATTAATAACTGTTTTAGTTCTCACACCAGTCCCATGACTGACCTGGAGTTTATTGTTTTAACCTAAACTCTGGGTGCCCTTATTTTGAGACGGGCAGCTAGTAGTTTTGGTTTTGCAGATTTACATTCACAGGATCATGGTTTACAGCTGGAAAGATATCCGGAAAGCTTTGTATCCGTATATCTACTTCTAGTTGTGTATTGTATTATTTTCCGCTGCGATGTATTTAAATGTAATTTAAATCTCTGATATTTCTGTGTAATATTCATTTATACTCTGTATATCCTTGTAATCTGATGCATTGTTGTAATATACAATGAAATGTTCTTTTATATGCGTTCTGTTTGTGGCTTGTTCTCGAACTATCCGACACTTTCCTTTACGGGGAAGTTACGGGTTTTCACATATATTCCTGTATGATATACCAATTCAGTAGATATCTTGATTTTTCAAAATAATTAAATGTACACTCATGAAACAACGATGAAATGAATATTTTTGAACTAGCATTAAAATAATTTCTGAAAATTTCCATTTCAACTTTTCAAAAATCAAATCAAAAAAACTTTGAAAACCAATGCTCTGATAGCAATTGTTGAGAAATGCGGATTAAGGATCTTAAGGCAAACTTAACACTAGAGGGAGGTAAATAATGTTTAGTGGAATTTTATAATTTTTACCAAATCGTTTTGAAATAATTAGAAATGTATGAAAATCACAAATGTATAACAATCATAGAATCAAACACAGATGCACAATAAAAAGTAAAAGCGGTAAAGGAAAGACCACACCACAATTTTTATACTAGTTTGTAGTTATCCTACATCCACTCCCACATAACTCTGGGGTGATTCATATTTCTTTTCAATAATAATCTTCAAATACAATCCTCGATTTCACAGGCCGCGAGGTACACCCCACCTGTTTCTGGAATATAGTGAGGCTCAATTGATTTCTAGGATGAAATCACACCCAATTGATTTATACGGGCTACAACCACACCTTTTCAATCTTCATTTTTGAAAGGAAGACTCGATAAAACTTAATCTTGCGATCTTTGATTACATAAACTCCTATAACTCTGAATAACACTTGAAATCTTGAGAGAATTTGATAGAGAATCAAACTAGAATTGAATTGGTTTAATTCTCTTTGAAATTCGGTAGAGTTTGATTATAGAATTTAGAAAATTAAGAGTATAAATGGAGAGGAGAAAAGGGTGAAGAAGATAAATGAAATTAGTTATTAAAATTCGAATTTAGAAGTCTATTTTTAGTTGTCCAATAGTCATAATCTTTCCGGAAAAGATTCAAACTAATAAACACAACTTTTGAATATCAAGTTTTAAAAATAATGGTCACCATGTCGATACGTAGGGTACCACATGTCGACATGTTGTATACAAAAAAATGAAATTTGAATTCTTTTGAAAATAGTGCAAAAGTTGAAATAAATCAAGGTAATTGTGGAGTTTAAACATACTATTGTTCTATATAATAAAATAGTATAATAGGGTAAAAATATACATTAAAACATATAATTATAATTAATAAAAGTTAATTTAAAATTATAAGTATAAATATAAAAACTTAATACACAAAGCTATAAATAAATAAGAAACTTAAAACTCAATATATAAACCTATAAATATAACAATATTAAAAGTTAAGTAATCATATATAATTAAAACTTAAAATATAAGTAATAAAACTAAAATATTTAAATTAGGAGTTAGATTTAAAATTCAAGAAATAAAAATATTAAAAGACATATAAGAAGTGATTTTGAAACCAATTCGAAAATTATAGATAAGAGGATTTAAATTGATAGGAGATTTGAAAATAGAGGTTCAACTATTTCTTAATTTTAGCAATAAAATCTAGACTCTATAACATATCCTATTTTCTTGAACTCTTGCTACTTATGAATCTTCTATCTTGAACACTTCTTCTTTGATCCTTGAATCTTTAAACTGTACAGTCTTCAAATAAATACCTGTGAATAATTCCTGCGTGTATATATATATATATATATATATATATATATATATATTTCTATATAAATGTTAGTATATATTTTATAACAATAGTAGTTAAAATAAGGTTATTGTCATCAAAACCATCACTAACATCTCAGTCCCTAACAAGAATAACCTCATAATCGTCATTTAATCCACTCAAGATTAATAAAATCTACTCTTTATCAAAGAAAATATGACATGTAGCTTAAAGTAAGTCACATATAGTTTTAGCTTTTATAAGGCACTCCCTTGTAGACATACCTACTTTCATTAACTTTATAATTGTCTTTTGTAATGTATGACCTTTGCAGCTGATTGTGATTTGAATACGAAATTTTATGTGCATTCTTACAGCCTATTAGTTGTGGTTACGAGTTTGCACTTATAGACGATAACATTCAAGAAATTAGCAAATTTTATTGTTCTCCATGAATTTTGATTTCTCTGTTAATATTTGCATTTCCTTTATTATCTAATGTATTCCATTGTAATATTATCTTTGAACGAAGAATATACTCATCCAATCCAGAACCTCTATCTACTAAATGATTTTTAAAATTTCCATATTAAGAAATTTGTCTATCTAACTATATCAATATTAGCAGACCTTGAGGACTAAGTGTGATCTTTAACAAATTTTCAGTTGTGAAGTACTGGGCAGTTTGGATCTTGAGGTGGGATGATAATGAGTTATTGTCAATATCCCCATCGACTATGATTCCAATTTCATAGGGAAAACAGGACCTTCAACAGACTAATAAAAAAAATCTCATTACAGATTCAAGTAGAGAGGTTACTCAGGTGTTAGATTTCTAGCTCCTCGATATGAAATGATATTTGAATTTATCAGAACTAGATGATGATGAACTTCTGACAGTTATTGACATGGGTTAACAAAGATATTAAAGAAAATGTTAAAGAGGAGCAGGGGGAGTTCATATTATGAGAGGATTCTCTGATGATCTGCCTTATTTGCACTGCAGCCTACTCCTGGTGGTTAATTACAATCTGATGTGGAGATGACAACAGTTTTCTCTAGTACCATATTAAAGAATGAGAAATTAAATGTTTTGTTAATCATTTAAACAGATACATTAGTATAGCTTTATATATATTCATACATATGCATGCATAATATATATATATATATATATAATAGAGTAATATTGCGATTACGTTATTTGAGTAATGGGAATATAATGGTTACAACTCGTTACTACAAGCTCTATATATACATATATAAATTATGAATACTTTATGTGGTTCATTCTCTAATAATTTGAAATGGAATATGTATGGATATATTCTATAATAGGATGCTTTAGATATTTTTGGTACTGAGTTAATATGAATGAAAATGTAATGGGTAATAGTAGACCATAAACTGGTGGTATTGTACAAAAAATTATGTTTATTTATTATGGTAAATACAAAATATTGATATGTAAAATTTAGTAAATCAAAAACATCTAAATAAATCTTTGAGGTATGAAGATTAAGTTAACCTTATGAAAAAAATAACAGATTATGTTTTAGTTTGGTATTACATTTGTATAGTATTTTCTAATAAGTTTCAATATGATGTTTAATGTACACTAACAAAATATATCCAAAAATATATTATATAAATCTGGAAATGTGATTTTGGTTGAATTCACATATTAGTTTTAACTTTTACAAGTTAAAAATAATTGAATATGTAACTTAAAAAATAAATTTGCAAAAAATAATATATCTTTGTTTGAATGCACATGTTTCATTATATGTAATTTACATTGGTATTTATATGAATATAAGTAATGATATAACTACCAAAGAAAACTGATTGCTTTAAGACACGAATGAATCATTATGCCTTAAGAATTTTTTCTCATTATTTTGTCATAGAGGTTGATCCAAAATTTTCTTCCATGAGACAATGGGATTATCTATGCAAATTGTGATTACCTACACAATAGCACTCGAAAGCTTATCAAATGATATTTCTTTGAGAATTTGAAAAACATGAAAAGTTTTTTGTTTTATGTTAACTTAGAATATGTACTTATATAGAAATTGAGATGCCTCTTCCACAACAAATATTTATTGGTCTAAACGGTCATGACCTGTAACAACCCGGAAATTCTGAGCCAATTTTAAAATTTTATTTTGGCAATTTTGATGAATTTTGAATATTTAAAATGAACTATTTTAAATAATAACGACGAAAAATTTATTCTGAATAGAATTTGAACGTATATATTTATATAGATCGTCGTTAGAATATAAATATTTATTTTTAATTATAAAAGGATTTGAAAATGGCGCGGTAGTTTGAAAATTCGATTTCAAATTTCAAATGAATGTACAGGATTCAAAATAAACCGGATTTTGGCGAAACAAAAAATATTAGAATCTATTTGAGAATATCTTTCCAACGACTCTGAGAAACTGAAATTTCATAGCGGGGATAAAAAGTTATGCCCAGTTGAAAATTCAGAATAGTCGCTATGGAATTCTGGTCCTTAAAAACGGAAATTTTGCAAATGACCTCGGTTTTTGACGAAACAACTTTTGTTGGATCCGTGATGTCAAGTTATTGTTAGATTCCAAAATTCGTAATTTTCTGAATGAATATGTGAGTGTGGCAAAGGAAAACGCGTTTGACCAGTTTCAGTTAATTTTAATCGAACAGAAAATAGCCATTTTTCAAACGGTCTCGGAATTTGACGAAATTAGTTTTGTTAGGACTGTATCGTCAATACGAAGCTAGAAAATATTTTTCGGGAATTTTTAGGGTCCGTATGTGGCCCCAGTAAATTGAAATGCGCGTTCAAATTCAATATATAGAGTTATATTTTGATTTTGACGAAAACTGATCGAAACAGTCGAAACAGTCGAATCAGCCTACGATATATATTCCATTGTGTTCGGAATGGGGGTAATTAGCTAGGGACGACAGTCGGTGGGTTCGATTTCGAGTTTGAAATAAAAAGTTGCTTTTTGAATTTAAATAGAATTAAATATAATATTTTTATAATCCCCCCTCTTCTCCTTAGTCAACGCGACCCCCCTTTTTTCGTTCGAGATTCAGAAATAAAAAAGAAAAGGGAGGAGCTGTCGCCCCTCCACCGAAGGCCACCGCGCCCTGGCGAACGCGCCGCCTTCGGCGAGAACCAGCCCCCCGTCCGATCCTCTCCCTTTCGCGCTTCTCTCTCTTCCTCGATTTCCCTTTCCCTCCTCACGCGATTCGAGAAACCCCTTCCCCTTTCGCCGTGACGCCCTGAAACCCTAGCCGCACCCTCCCTGCCGCGCCTCCACCTCCCCTTCAAGCCCTCCAACGCCCCCCGACAGCACCCTGCTCCCCCTCCTCCAGCCTCCGACGTGAAGTTTCTCCCCCCTCTAAACGCTGTAAGGTTTGGTTTATTGATTTTTGTTTTCTTTGTTTGTTTTAATCTAGGTAAATATAAATGTAAATCAGTTTTTGTTTTAATTTAAAACATATTATAAAATCAATTTATATATATATATATATTAATTATTATTATAAATCAGTTTTTATATATAATATAAATAAAAAGATTTGATCTTTGTGGGAGATTTTTAAAAGGTTAAAAATATAATTTTTATATGATAGAAAGGTTAAAAATATAATTTTTATATGATAGAAAGGTTAAAAATATAATTTTTATATGATAGGAAGGATAAAAATATGATTTTTATATTATATAGATAATAAAAATTCAATCTTTATTATGTAGGAGATATAAAAATATGATTTTTATTATGTGGAAGGGGCAAAAATGTGATTTTTATATGAGTGGCGAAATAAAAATATAATTTTTATTATATTGCTAGCAAGATAAAAATATAATTTTTATCATGGAAGTAGCGTTGTAAAGGAGTGATTTTTACATATGTAACAGAGATATAAAAATACGATCTTTATATATAAAAATGTGATTTTTATATAGAGAATGGCGAGAGAAAAATATGATTTTTATTATATGAACACTGGTATAAAAATAGAATTTTTATCTATATAGTAGCAGTATAAAAATAGAATTTTTATCTATATAGTAGCGGAATAAAAATAGAATTTTTATCCTTTTAGTAGCAGTATAAAAATGTGATTTTTATATACATAGCAACAATATAAAAATGTGATTTTTATATATGTAGTGGCTACGGACAATGAAATTGACAAAAGGCGAGCACGACGAAGATTTCTACATATGAAGAGTCGTGGTATTGGATTAGCTAGTCGGTGAGAATTTCTCACTTTAAATCTTATTTTCTAATTAAAAATATATACTAGGATGCAGACGGTGCTTAGCAGCACCCGACACCCGTCGTCCACAGACCATGGACGACTTGTATGCTTGTTTGATGTGTTGTGAAGTTTGTTTGTGATGTTGATGTGAGATGGATAATAAAATATTCATATGTTGATATAAATTGTTTATCGTTCAAAATATAATTTTTAACGTGAATGTGAATAAATAAATATTCATTTACAAACCGGACGATTTGTTTATGTACACCTATTTGAAGGATATTGATTGGGACGATAAATTTTACACGTCGTCCAACTGCACAAATAATATTCAGTGTTTGTGGATTGAAACCCCACTCGGGTGTTGGGATGATATTTGACGTACACTAATCCTAATTTTTTAGTGGTATGTCGATCGTTTGATTGACAGACTGTATGAGCGTTAATTAGTTATATTTAAAGCTTATGCAGTTGTGTGGTGCACTTTGGATGATGGTTGATTATTTATCGTTGCTATTACATACATGTGTTGTATGGAATCCATATGATTAACATTATATGGTAATTGATTGAGCCTCATTCCAATTGGGAAAATAATGAATATTAAGAAATATATATATATTCATGCTTTGAATAGAATAAAGAATATTCATGTGTTGAATAAAATATGTATTCATGTGTTGAAAATATTCATGTGTTGAGTAAAATATTTTAAACAATAAAATTTACATCTTTATCATAATTTTATAAATATATTAAATAACAAAAATAGTCATGTGTTGACGATACTCATGTGTTGAGAATATTCATATGTTGAAAGAAATATAGATTCATGTGTTGAATAAAATAAATATTCATTTGTTGAATAGAATAACAAAGTTATTGAAATATATAAAGCCGTGTTGATTAGAGATGCGCCATTTTGACGCGAACGATATTTATATCGATTATATTTGTTTTATAATGATTATAGAAAAAGAAGTGATTTCAGAATATAACGTTTTGAAAATATTATCATTTGTATATCGATGATGTGGAATATTCAATTTTGATTCGAAATTGAATATGAAGTTGAAATCGTTTCAAAAACGAATTTAAAACGATTTATAAAATACGTTTTAAAAGGAAATCGACGAAATATAAATAATATATATATTTTTTATATATAATGGCCTGAATAGAACGCGCCGCGCTGCGGCAGTTCGTGAATTTCTATCATTGACTTCGAATTGACGTTGCGGGAGATCCGACCATCGGATTCTCCTGAAACCGGAACCGTTGGGTTCGTATCGAAAAGAGCTTTCCAATGAATATTAGAGATTTGAAATCTAATGGTTGGATTTGGAATTATGCCCAAATCAAATTTGGAAAAGGTCGCTGTAAGTGCTGTTCGACGACCGTTATTGGAAACCGACTGTACGGGCCTTGATAACATTATTAAAAATAATAATAATTTGTGTAAAATCATAATAAATGAATTGGAAAGAACTGGGATGAAAATTCCACATTTGAAAGGATAAAAACATATTTTTATCGAAATGAACTAGTTTTAAACTAGATTTGGAGTGGTTTTAAAAATAATCAGAATTTCCAGTATACGAATTGGAATGGATTTGAATCGAAATTATTTTCCGAATTATCGATGTTGGATTTCGTGATTATACATATATGGTTGTGGAAATTTGAAAGATATATTTTATATCGTTATTTCTAATACGATATTTGTTGGTTTCAGAATTTGATATTGAATATAAGCCGATATATTTTCTATTCAGAGCCTTGTATTTAATATCAAATGGGATTTTGGGTTTATCGTGAGTGGTGTTTTGAATAACACCTGTTCTTTAACCCGATTCACAATGGGAAGTGATTTTTGGTTTATCGTAAACCGTGTTTTAGATGACATTGGTTCTTTAACCCATTTAAAGACAAGATATTGATTTTTGGGAAGATTAAAACTAAGTGGAGTTTTAATGAATCTGTAATTAGATTGAAATGTGAATTGATAATTTAAATTATCAAATTTGGAAAGTGGTCTAAAATGGGATATCACCAGTTTTGCTCCAAGGCGATAGTTAAATCTTTAATTAGATTTGAACGTGAAATGGTAATTGATTTTACCGATAACACTGTGGTGTTAGATATGGAGTATTACCACTTTTGCTCCATGGGATGAATAGGTTGGGATTGGGAAATAAAATAAATGGTTACTTCGGTGTGGTTCGCTAATCCCGACTAGTTTGGAAAACCTTAACATGGTTTGAAATGATATCCAAAGGAAGATTAAAGAATAAATTTAGAAGAATTTATCTTTGATAAAATTAACGGGAACCTTTCCCTAAGAATGTGAAAATTTGAATAAAAGGATATTCTGAGTTGGAATGAGGCGTATGTTGGGTTTGTGTAACATTTGTTTATTATATACGCTGGTTATTCGGAAAGGCCGGGTTTATACCCATTCTGAATAACCGATTCGACGATATGTCGAAGATGAAGACGGTGGTTGAAGACCGGAAGTCTTCACGTCGTTTGGATGATTCCTGGCAATCTTGATTGGGCTGTACACCCAAGATGAGGGAATATGTTGGAGATTGTCCAGACGTACTTGGAGATCGATGGATATGCGAGGAATAAGGTTCCTCCGGTTTCGTTCAGACCCAGAACGAACTTGTAAATGGACTGTGTGTCTGACATTGGATTTTATTCTGTGTGATTGATCTCTATTAAATATATATCTGTTTGGCGGCGGAGAATTTATTCTCTTGCTTAATGCCCTTCTCTGAGACGTATGAGCTCAGAGGTTATATATCGATAGAAATCAATCGCATGGAGTGAATTGCCTGTGTGGCATGCCTAAGTGGCAGATGATCAAGGCTTCTGTTGAAAAGCAAATTCTTGTGGTTGATGATCAAAGCACCCTGTGTGGCATAGATTTGTGTATAGCGTGAATTCGCGAGCCTCACACCTCGGTATGAGTCAAAAACGGGATAAGGACCGTTGGGAGAACACGACGTTTCTTTCTAGCTATGGGTGATGTCAGTGACCTACCAGCCCTGACATTTATATACTTTTTACCTGTTTGGTTGTTGGAATACGGGGCGCCTCGAATATATGGTCGATAACTGGCACTATGTGAGTCGACGTACAGACCATTATATAGGTCCTATAGGACCGGGAAACGTGTGTTCAGAAATTACTAATCCTCAAAAGTAAGAGATGACCGGCCCAACCGATTCCAAGGATCGCTGTGTGTGGTCCTAAGACATTTGCTAGAGTGTCTCGAACGGAGAGGAGCTTGCCCCTTGCCTCGACTCATGATCGAATCCAATTTCCAATGCGTGATAATTCGGTTTTATTTGTAGAACCTAGTATGGCGACATAGTAGATGGTAGCTATGCCGCCTATGATTGATACTTATGATTGAAATTGTTTTGACACTACACACTTATAGTAATATCAAAATAATGTGTTTTAAACGTATCAAGCATTCTTTGGCTATTATAAGGTAAAAACCCTATCCTCCGGCTTGCGTCGCATTGTGTGATGGGACCTGGGTCTTATAATAGCTTTTTTTTATTATTTAGCATTGCGCTGTTTGTTTTATGCACTGGTATTCTTGGGAGGAAACCCGTTCCGTGTTATATGGCGTGGTCCCTTGATTTACCTAACTTTAAAAATAAAGATTAATAACTGTTTTAGTTCTCACACCAATCACATGACTGACCTGGAGTTTATTGTTTTAACCTAAACTCTGGGTGCCCTTATTTTCGACACGGGCAGCTAGTAGTTTTGCTTTTGCAGATTTATATTCACAGGATCCTGATTTACAGCTGGAACGATACTCAGAAAGCTCTGTATCCGTGTATTTCTTTCAGTTGTGTGTTGTATTATTTTCCGCTGCTATGTAATTTATTGTAATCTCTGATATTTAGTAAATGTGTAATATTTATTCATACTCTGTATATTCTTGTATTTTGATGGAATTGTTGTAATAAACAATGAAATGTTCTTCTATTTGCGTTCTGATTCGTTTTGTCCTCAAAGCAATCCATGCTTTCCTTCACGGGGAAGTTCGGGTCGCTACATGACCATTTGCTAACAGATGTTATTGCAGCCTCTACTGTCCAACCGGTGGATAACATGTAATATTAGTTAGTTGTAAGTACATATCTCTTTTGTGCAATGGAAATTAAAATACATTCAAGAAAGAGATAATTTGGGAGGACAAACTTGGAAAAAATTATCCTCTATTTTAGCTACTAGATGTGAAACAATATTTATAAGAAAGAGGTAGTCTATGAGAAAAGTATCAATGCAGCCACTTACTTCACCATTGTTTGGATCATTGAATTCTTCAGAATCCAGTACATACACCATATAATGGGTCCTTTACGATCCTATATAAAACATTTTATAGACATTGAATTCCCTTTTTTTTACCTCATCTTGAAGGGTATAAGTTGTTTACTTTAGGGAAAGAAGCACCCCCAAAATCCTAGGGGTGAGCAAATGGTTAGTTTGGTTTGAATCAATCAAAAATTTTATAACCAAATTAATCATTCAAAAAACATAAACTGGACCAAATCGAGCCAAATAAAATAAAAATCGAAACCAACCAAAGCAATAATATTTGGTTTGGTTTGGTTGGTTTATTATAATACTATAAATAATATTTATATATATTCAAATAAAATTTTAATATTATTATAATATTATAAATAATAATATTGTCAGTGGTAATTTTTTAACTTTCAAATAAATTTAAATTTAAATTTGTTTTAATTGGTTGGTTCGATTTCCAAATATTAAAAACCAAAACCGACCAAAAAACCAAAATAATTTGAAAACAAAAACCAATCAACCAATCTATTAAATGATACTAAAGTAGAAGAATTTCTTCCTCTCTCCTTAATTTCAGGATTTCTCTTTCTTTTGCTTAATTCTCTCTTGATATTTAATATTTGAATCTTTTAATTATCAACTAAATTATTTAAGTAAACCTTTCATTGTTTTATAGTATGACATATATATTTAAAGCATGTGTATAATTATCTACAAATAATTCATCGATTAACTTCTATCCGTTTATATTCATATATTTATATTAACTACATAATACAAAATTTAAACTGTTTAAATAAATTTAGTAGCTAATATTTATTACCAAACCGACTTTGTCGGTTTTTCTTAATTCTACTGAGCCTTCGAAAACTGGTGTTCGTCTGAAGCTTTTTTACAATACCCTTTTTGTCCTCCTTTGAATGATGCATTAGTTACAATGTCTATTGGAAAATCATGACAAACCTTATATCAGTTCCTTGTATTTTCCTTCTTTATGTGCATTTATGACCAGTTTTAACGTTAATGTTAAATAATGTAAATAATTTTCATCAATTTCATCTTCCTTTCTTTCTTTATATGCATTTATGAGTAGTTTTAACGTTAATGTTAATTAATGTAAAGAATTTTTGTCAGTTTCATTTTCCTTTATTTCATAACATTTTATTTCTAATCTAATTAACGTACAAATATATACTAACTTTAATTTATTATCATTTTTGGCAAGCTCTATTTATACACCGAAAATAACTTAACATACATCATTATTTTTCTATATAATTCTATTACTAAACTACCCTTTTCTCGTAATTGCTTTTTTAAAACTTTTGCATATAAATAGTCAGATTATTCTTAAAAGTATTGAAACTCTAGGCAAAATAAATATTTTAATGAGGTTAATGAATTATTTAATCATGAAATCTAAAATTTCAATTAAGAAAACATTCTGAAATAATGGTCTAATTTAGAAATGTTGATTTATTTTGTAAAATTAGAATAATTTTGTTGAAATTAATTTTTTTTCAATTTTTTTATAAAAGCTACAATATTTCTACAAGAAATAAATTTCATTTTGTTAAATTTTACTTAATTTGATGCAAAGAATTTCTAATTTTAGGTAATTGTGTTTTAAGTTTGAAAGATGAAAGGAAAAGAAGATGAGAACATGGATAATTTAGTAAAAGAAATGGTGTATGTAAAGTAATATATGGTGTATAATAATTTATTTTAATTTTTGGTATATGTTTAGCAATTTTTGGTGTATAAATAGAATTAGCCATCATTTTTTTTAATATACATATATATGTATAGCTTAATATTCTTGACTTTTTATTTCTTTTATCGCAGGTAATCTTAAATGGAATACTGATTCCCTTTAACTTAGGCAATATCTGTAGTTTTCTTCTATAATTCATTTTTTATTTTTTTCAAAATCGAACTCAAATGAAAAATTAATCTCTCTTTATCTCTAAGCAATATTTGCAGATTTCCCCTTCAGTTCAATTTTCCGCAACAAATCTCATCTAATCTACTTCAAAAAAATACCTAAAGACTTAAATGTAAACAAATTTTGTCATATATTTTGAGGATCATTTATACTCTTATCACATTTCTTTCTATAGTGGTGAGTATTATTACATCTTTGTCTTATTATTTCTTTCTTCAAAGATTACATTTCATTGTGGATTAGATTTCATGGTCATATTTAAAGTTTATAAACTTATTTTTTTTAAGTTATTGAATTTTCACCTTAATTTAAATTTAAAATTTAAATAGTTAATTAGAGTTGTAATTTTGTAGATCAATCTAGTTTTGTCCATAAGTTTAGTGTCGATTTGCATCTCTTAATTCTTACTAAATTTTAGCTGTACAATAAGGTATTTGCCTACCAACTATTCTTTTTTAGATAATATTTTAAGTTTCAACCTTTGGAACTATTAATGAGCTTTGAAAATGTTTGAATTAGCTAGCAATTTTTCAAATAGAAAATGTACAGCTTTTTTGCTTTAAAATCCTTCATATGTAATTGATCAATTACACTAATTAAATGCGACAATTTTCATGAATATTTATTTATGTATTAAATCTTTGTGTTTGCATGATTGCTTAAAATAATTATTTTAACTTTTTAATAATATATGTGATTTTTCTTCTATATACTGTGATTCATGTGTAGTCTTAAAGAATTAAAAAACATGAGCAAAATAAATTCTTTTATCTTGTAGCATTACAAAGTCGAGTTTTCCACCATTATGCGGTTATACTAGTTATTTTTAATAGATATTTCAATATGTATATGTTTGTACTAAAAAAATGATAAAATTAGTTTTTTCCTCAATTACGATATAAATCGTATAAAACGACAATAACAAGTTTAATTTCTTACACATTTACCTACATTTAAAATGGTAAAATATGTTTATCATGCAATGTATTATAAAATTCTACAATTAACTTAAAATACGTATATTTAAAATTACCATAATTATTAACAAAACTCATCTCACTTTCTCATATGATTTAAGTTTTAGTCCATATGATTAAATTGATTATGCAGTCTTAAGTTTAAAATAATGAGGTAAATATAATTATGTGATATATATTAGTTTGACCACTAATGACAATATAGAATTTTGTATAATATATATCGTTCCCATATCAATGAAATATGATAAAATGACATTTTAATTAAACAAAGAAACGTAAATCACACGGCATGCAATATAACATAAAAAATAAGGAACTTTTGTAAAATACACTGTTTAAACTTCGAAATACACATTTTTTTTCTCAAAAAACATGTTTAAGAAATACTATTACTTTTATCTTCAGCCAAACTGCAAATAATTGCAGCGAAAACAGAAAATATTTGTTCTTTCACTAAAAAAGTTGCACTTCAGCAAAAAAAATTCAAAAAAATATTTATAGAAATGTGAGATTAAGTGCAAATTTAATTTTTGATATAAAGCAAAACATAATTGCAAAAATTAAATAGAAAAATTAGCAATAATTTTGTCATTCATTACAAAATTGCGATTTTTTTAGCAAAAACCTTAATTTCAAAATTCCTACAACTTCTTACTAAACTATCTCGATTCTCTTTTAATATTCTATATTTGACTTTCTATATTATAGTTAATCATGAATTTTAAATCTACATTCATTACAAAATTATGATTTTTTTGAGCAAAAACTTTAATTTCAAAATTCCTACAACTTCTTACTAAACTATCTCGATTCTCTTTTAGTATTCTATATTTGACTTTCTATATTATAGTTAATCATGAATTTTAAATCTACAATTAGACTTAGTAAACTATTAGTTAGTAATGTGTCAAATAAAATAAAAAATATGAAAATTTCAATATTTGCACAATTTTCGTATTAAAAAAAGGCAAATTCTATTCATACACAAAAAATTACCAAATGTACACCACTATTTTGCTAAAAACTATATTATTAAATTTCCCTTCTTTTTTATTGTATTATTGCTTTTTTAATTATAACCCATCAAATTAAAACTTTGCAATTAACGATATTTATGAAACCTTTGTAAAAAAATTGTAGAATTTAATGTGTTTTTATATATGAAACCTAAAATTTGAATTAGGAAACTTTTACAAGTAAGTGCTCAAATTTGAAATCATTCAACTTAGAAGTAGGGTCTTTTATTGAAATTAAGAATTTTTTGAAGTACAATAAATTGGTTACCATATATTCAAAAAATTGAAATTCATTTTACTAAACTTAAACTTTATTTTGTACTACAAACTTTTATTTTATATAAATAAGTTTAACGTTTTAAAGAAGGAAGATGTTGAAGAATAAAATAAGGTACTATTGTAAAAGAGATGGTGTATGTAAAGTAATTTTTGGTGTATGGTAGCTCATTTTATTTTATGGTGTATGTTAAGAAATTGTTGGTGTAGGAATAGAATTAGCCTTAAAAAATGATATAAAATTCATTTGGAGTCTCATAACATAATTATGTACGTAAGTAATGATTGCAAATTTAATCTATGATTCATTTGTATCGATGCATTTATGTATTAATTGTAAATTTCTTATTTTAACAAAAGTGCATACATTTCGAAATTTCTACGGTTGCTTTACAAAACCTGCCTCAATGTCACATAATTTTATACATTTATATTTTTAGTTAACCATGTAATCTTGGTTTTAATATATTTGAATAAATTTAATTAATAAATATTCATTAATTCATTTAATAAATCTTTAAATGTGACGATTTCAATTTGTATGTCACATTCATATTAAAGAAAGCAGTCAAATATATTTTTCATTTAAATATAAAGATATATAATTTTGATATGTCACATTCAGCAACCTTACTTTTAGATATACACATTAATTCAAGGAATATGACAGAAAACAAATGTTGATTGTGCCTAGCATAGCATGAGCTAATTTTCCAATGACCATTCTAACTGATTTCATACGCATATATGTCTCTTATAGACATGTTAGATGCCTAACTCTCTGGAGGTACCCCATATAGAATTTACGTAACAAAGAACACGGTTATCATATCCTAGTCGAGTCCAAGTTCCATATTATATGTATATGACATAATACCATTATGAATCCATGAACATACTAGGTATACTATTAATAAATAAATAAAAATTAACAGCCTAGCTAGTATAGGCGCAGTACAAGCATACTTTAGTTTATTGTGTGATTTGTTGTATTATAAAGACTAAAGTTAAAGCACAAAAAATAATTTAAGAAAGAATAGAAAAATGCGTACTGAATCAAAGACTTTCTCATTTGAATTAATGAAGGCAACTCAAACTCTAAAGTAACATGATAATAAGAGAAAAGGGACTACTTATTGACATGGAAAATCGTCATATGCCAACATCTAATGTGTATGTGGTGTGAACACAAAAAATCCAAAATAAGTAATGTAAATACGGGCGACACAGCTTTTATAGTGGTTTGGCACTAACGCCTATGTCCACTTTATAATGATCATTAATCATATGATATCTGATTACAGTGTTATACAAGTTTAGACAATATTCGAGTACAAAGTGTTACAATAGAATAACAAAATATATGCTTATTCTACCCTTTAACTGAAATATCTTTCTTCTTCCTCCTCGAGATGATTTGACTTGATCAACTATGTCCAAATTTATCCTTAACGTCCAAGAAGTTCAAAAAAGCCCAAATGCAGCATAATTATCCTTTTAAATGTCTAATCGTCGATGGAAAACGTGTATATCACATTTTAATTGTCCTTGCCATGTCCAATGGCAAAGAAGAAGAAGGTTGCTGCCATTAATAAGTGTTTGGAGCTCTAAAAGTCCAAAAAATCAAAGAGAGAAGAATCCAAATGAAGGCCAAGGCCTGGGGTATTTATAGGAGGGAGGTTAGGTGAGAGTAGGTAGAAGATATGGACCACAAGCCTTAATTTCGGACCCTAGAAATAGCCTTGTAACACAGAATTTGTACCCACTGGAGGGGTACGGAATTCGTACCCCTCCAGGAGGTACGAAACTCGTACCCCCTAGAGGGGTAGGGAATTCGTATCCCATTGAGGGGTGCGAATTTCATACCCCTTTAAGGGATACGAGATAGCCAAGATGTCGGCGCTGGAGGATCCAAAATCTTGCTATTTTAGGGAGTCGAGGTTTCTGAGCATGAAGTGGTGGGATTCGAGCTTTCGGTGGTCCGAAGTGAAGGGATCCGAGCTTTCGGTTCCGAGGAAATCGAATGAATCGGGCGGTGACCACTTATTCGACCTAACCGGTTAGCTCGATCGTCGCCGGGACTGTGGTTCCCCGGACCCGCACCGGCGCTGCGCCCAGATTCGGTGACGGCTCGCCTAACCATTCACCTAAGAGTTATAGTGCCAAGCCTTATAGCAAACGTTCACGGGACCAAAAGAGTTCATCTGATAGGAGTTTCGGGTCTTCTTATGTTTGCGACGTGACTTCGACCTAATGTGTTTTCTGACGCTTGAGCGTGTTGCTTACCAAAAACTTAACGTGTGGCAGCTTTGACTAAAAGGCTAGTCAAGACTACTACTTCAAAGATGAGCGATAAATATGGATCTGGGTTATTATAAATCTAAAATCCTACAACTACGCTGCATTGAATACTTGTCAAATTAAGCACTGTGTCAAAAATGACTTTTCAAATTCACAGAGCACCTAGAAACCATTAGTTTTAATGTTTCACTAAGGGGATTGTGAAAGTAGTCATGATGCCTTTCAATATCAGAAATGCTAGGCATAGCCTGCACTCGCGTGCCCCCCGAGAGCAGTAGGGCATGCCGCTAAAAATGTTGATTTTTTTTTACATAGGGCCCCCAATTCCTTCAGGAGGTCCGCGACTGCACGGACAGTCGGTAGCAGGCCTCTTTCAATATTACTGTGTGTATTTATCATAATGATTGCAAGAGAATAGGTGCTTAGATATTGATAAAAGAACATGTCCTGATAATTTAAATGAAACTAGTCTTACACGTTTACCAAAAAAATAACGATGATTTGTATGATCATAACTTGAACGCTTGTTGAAGGGGTTTACAACTAGTGCCTCTTAGAAGAAACAAGCTTGGCAAGAGTACTATCAAAATTAAATTGACTGGTTCTAAAATAGGGCTTTGAAAAATGCAACTAACATAGTAACATAAATAACCAATAAAAAAAAAAAAAATTCCAAAGAGAATAAATATTTTTGTATTTATATGCTCTGTTTGTTTGCATGCACACAACAACAAAAAAAGCATTTTACAATGGTGAATAAGCGTTTTTAAAAAATATTAACAATATTTTCTCTACCGTTGTAATATGCATAGTTGCATAAAATATACATTTTTTACAACACATTTTTAATGTTGTATAAGCCGTTGTAAATAACATGTTTACAACACTTACGTTTTTAGCATAATTCTCATATATTAATTTGAAGACTTTGCATGACGAATTTTAAATGTTGTTTAGATAAAGTTTTTACAATACACTATAAGCATTGAGGAAATTATTCCTACGTTGATCATAAAACGTTGTGGTTTGCTATTTTAATTTTTTCAATATGTTGTAAATATATATTTAAAACTTCTTCAAAATATTGTAAAAAGTAGCACACTCAACACTTGTAATAAGTTATGTTTTGACTTTCTACAGCATTTTTACACCATTACAGAAAACAATAAACATAGAGTTGATTATTTCAATCATACTCAACGGACGTTATGGATATACTTTTAACAACTTCTCATAATTATTGTACTAAATAGTACTTACAAATTACAGCACTGCA
>JASFAX010007598.1:0-22087 GCA_030737875.1 Allium sativum | reverse complement strand
CCACCTCCCTCTGACAATCCCTCATCATCAAAGGATACTCCTTCGGTTGATTCAGCTAATCCTTCAAAGGCTTCTTTTCCATCTTTTGTCAAATCGGATTATGCTTCCCTTTTTAGATCTGCTCTGCAGAACATAGGCTCATATAAACCTCTACACTTTGATATTCCGAGAGATGGCAAAAAGAAGGCAATCCCAGATCTATCAAACAGGAAGGGCTTAATTACTGGAATAGTTTTTTGATTGGTTTCTTTCTAGATGGTACGTTATCCTTTCATGCTGTATCTAATTTCTTGCATAGGTGCTGGAAGTTAAATGTGGTAGAAGATATTAAATCATATGGGTTTCATTTTTATTTCAAATTTTATGTTGACTCTGATAGAGAAATAATACTCAAATCTGATCCTATTTTTATCTGTGGAAAGATGTTTATCATATCAATATGGGATCCAACCATTGGTTATGCCCAATCTCAGATAAAAAAGGTCCCTATGTGGATCCATTTGTATAGAATTCCCATGGTTTTATGGACTTTATTGGCATTAATTGGCTAGTCAATCATGTAGGTAGACTCATCCGTTATGATACTAGCACCAAAAGATTGGATAGGTTTAGATATGCGAAAGTATCAGTAGAAGTAACCCCAGATTTTGAATTACCTAATACTATTGAGGTGGATGGTATGGGGGATACAAGTCCTATTATGAAAGTTAGTTATCATTGGAAGCCATCGATATGCGTAAATTGTAAGACTTTCGATCATGAAACTAATCATTGTGACTTACATGTCATGAATAATGGGGATGATGGGAATATAGTTAATGTTGATGTGAGGGTTATCAGGAAAATGAGGAAGTACATTATATAAAACCAAATAGGAACACATATGGAAGTGTTAATCATGACGAATGGACTAATGTGCATTATAAGAAGAAAAAGTATTGGAGAAAGGTTGGTAGTAATCAGAGTACTGCTACTAATATTGCTAATGTAGGCAATGTGGGTGATAACCCTTTTGATAAACTAGGTTTTGATGGTATGGAAGGTAATAAAGGTGATTTTGATGGTCTCGACCAAGTAGTGGTTAATCCTGTGGATGAAGCAAACATTAATGGGACTATTAATGTTGATATGGACATTTCATCAAATGTCAATGAGGATGCTGTAGATGTTGGAAGTTTGTTTGATGAACTATTGCTTATTTAGACACTGTTCATATGTCTTCAGGTGAAACTGCCATTACTGGTGCATACAATTGCTCTAGTTTTTCCTTTCATTACACCATAATGACCATTTGGTAACACTTTTTTTTCAAATGCCAACACTTATTTGTGTTGTATGGTAGTAACAATAATATGTGTTGCTATATTAAGAAAATGTTACCAAAAGTACATAATTGTAATTTTTTTTATTGCCAATGCTTATTTGTGTTGGTAAGGCTGGTTTTTAAGGGTAAAACGGTAAACTAAAGTCTGTAACCCTATTTCCCATTTCTCATTCCTTCTTCCAACGCTTTTACCAAAAATGGCCGCCTAAATCAGAAATCCAAATCCCACGACGACAGAAGGAAAAAAAATACGAATCCCGGAATGGATAATATTAAAAGATTCAAATTCGTTCTTCTCTAATCGGATTTTGGGGTCGCTTCAGGGAACAACTCGCATTTAGTTTTAGGGATCTTTGTTCGATTTGTGCTCACATTCAATCGCTTCAGGTATAAATTTTGTTCGATTTATGCTTTGTCGATTTCAGGTTTAGGACTTGCTTTCAGATCATTTTCGTGCTAAAAGAGTTGTTCAAATGGAAACTCTTGGACTTACAAAGCCTTTTCAAACTGAGACTCCTCAGGTAATTGTCCGATGTTTAGTACATCTTCCTTTTCCGATCGATTTAGAGATGGTCAAATGATGTATTTTGTACTTTAATTTTAGACTGTGTTTGTTTCGGGAGACAATTTATGGTACTTGAATGTTTTTTACAGAACAATTATTTTGGATTATCTAATATCTACTACATAGTTACTAGTCATGGTCGACTTGGATTACATGGATCTCTATTTTTCATGATTCACAAATAAAGACCGCTATTTTTCCAAACAAAGGGTGCTTTTATTCCGTGAGGGTTGCGAAGTAATGTATTCTGATGGATAAATGCATAGATTAAAAGTTAATTAGCTTGAAAGGAATTAATTTTTGGTAGCTGCTTGTTTTGAGTACAGTTTGTTCACTATGATGGTCAAATAACCAAATACTTGATGTTGTCATGAATTAGAAATGGCACCCTGTGAACCGCATATAGCATATTAGAAAAGGGAAATGCTACAGTCCTGAAAGAGTTAAGAAATGGAAATCATGGGGCCAATTGTATTTTAGCAGCTTAGACTAGTGCTACAGTACCTAAATTATTAATTAGAAAACTATTTAATAAAATGGTTTCTACTTACATAAAGCATTTAGTGAAAATTCAAATCTTGCTTGTTGAACCAAGTTTATGCTCTTATATCTTACTCATTTTTGGATTTAAGATGTCAGATAATTTGGATGGATTTCGGCTATGTGAGGCTGTGAACGAACAAGGATTAAAATTATATGTTGTCGCTATGTAATGCCAGATGGTTTTGTTTGCCTTACTAATTCATATAACTCAATATTTCAGTTTGTACGTTCAATTTAACCCAAGTTCCCTAACGACAATGACTTGCATATTTTCATCCTAATCTTGATGATGTGTCCATGTCTTAGGTTCCTTATATTACACTAGTATGTAGACTTGTATTTAATTAGAGTGAATGAAAAAAGTATCATGATGGCTATGTCCACATCAAGAAAACATTTGTTCTACATTTCAGCTAGTATCAGTATATGAGTATAATCTATGTTTATAAAAAAATTCCCATGTATTCTACTTTTAGTGCATATATGTACCACTTCCTTATGCCTTGCATGACCATGTTGTTATAAACCAATATTAAACCACCCTTTAAGTGTTTTTTTAATTAAGGTATATAATTTAACTTTATTTGTTTCACTATTCATATTTGAAAGCCATTTAGATATTATGATGATGGTGACTCTGTTATGGTAATACAATCTTTATAACTGTAACATAAATCTATATCATTGTAACATAAAATCTATGATGATGGTGACTATATTTTTTGTCTGATGTATAATCTACCTTTATAAAGGGAGTGTAATAACTAATTGTAGAGTTTATTGAGTATGGACAGGGGATGTAATATTTTAGGGAGGAACATATCTGGCAGCAGTGGAATAGTTAAGAAAATTAACATAGATGACAAAATTAGAGGGAAAACTAAAATGAAAGGGAATAATAGCTGAATTAGGTTAATTACAATAATCCTTTTGTTGGAATATAAAACAGTTTGAAAATAATACTTAGAGAGTAAAATAGTAAGTTGGCTTTTTTTCAGGTGCTAGTGATATAGCATAAATTAATGTAACATGAGTTAGTATAGCATTAGTTATAATAATATATAAATGTTTGTCAAGGAATGACGTTACAATGTGACTAAGGAATTTCGTACATAATTATGGTAGATTAAATTATTAATTTAGTCTAAGGAAATATAATAAAGGATACATTACGAAGAGTTAATTGATCAAAGTATATATATATATTCATTTCGTACAAATATAGAAAGAAAATATATAAGTAGAGATGTGAGAAGTATGTGGAAAACGTGAAATGAATATATATACTTTGATCAAATATATAAGCAGAGAAGTGAGAAGTATGTGGAAAACGTGAAATGTGATTTTGCATTTCTGCTGAGATAAGGGTTTAAGTAATATGCATATTATCTGTTTATGAAGAATGTAAATAACGAAACATGGTAGGTAGCAACCTTTTTTAAAGTTGTACTAACTGTATAGCAACCTTTTTTAAAGTTGTACTAACTGTATACTAATATTAGAAAGGTCGAAAGTTTGACATAAAGGAAAACAAAATTATATGCACAAACACAGCGGCGTACCCATTAGACAACACTCAATAAATTAACATAATTGCTAAATGCAAATCAAAATTACTCAATGCAAATCGAGGAAATTACAGTATTGTGATGCATGCTTGGTAGGTAAATTTATTTATGTATAGGATTAGGCATGGCGGCCTAGTTTACTATTTTTTCTCACTTCTTCTCCATTATTTTTATTTATTATTTTCCAATCTAGAATTTTCTATATATGTGTGTTGCCTGAACTTGAGTGAGAATGTAATTTTTGTTAAGCTACTTTCATGACCATTCAATATAAGATATAAATGGGCAATATGGATAGTAGTTATTTGTACCAGTGGATATTTGGGCCTCTTAATCAGGGGAAAGTTCAAAAGTTGACCAGTTTAAACATTTAATAGAGATATTTATAAACAGGCAGTACATTGGAAATAGGAAATTTATTTATATTCAATAATCACTTCGCTTTTAATATTAAAATCAACAGTGTTGCGCTCACTAAAATTAACGTATTGTCCAAATGAGAGAACAACAATGACTAACACAAACATCCATTACATGTAAAAAATAATTAAACCTGATTTCCACTAACCGAATTTTTGCAATGTTTTACTTTTTTCATATATCAATGAACGCCTTTAAATGCATTTATCATTCATATGCATATGGGAAGAATAATATTAGGTAACAAACTGATATCTCCCAAAAGTAACCAATTTGTTATTAAATATTATCAAATATTATCAGTTTGTGAATGTTAGTTAACAAACTGATAATATTAGGTAACAAATTGATAATATTTAATTATATCCAGTTATGCAAGGATGGGAAGGCATGTATCTTTTGGGAGATATCTAATTCAACGCATGAATGGACAGAGCTTGCTCTTATTAGAAGAGTTAGCCTGGGGGAAGTTGCACTTGCATCTAAGGCTGAAACAATGGTTAAGGAAACCTGGAGGGTAAGAAGAGGATAGATGATTACCTCGTATGACTTGTAAGTTCATGCTGAATGATCTTCACCTTTTTCTTAGTTATATTTAAGTAATTTAGCTCTGTTATATTTAAGTAATAAGAACCCGTGTTTCATACCTCCAACTTTATATAACTTTATAATTGTATTCACCTTTTTCTTAGTTACAGCTATCCCATTTAATTATACACTGTTATTTGTTGCTTGGTATGCTTTTGTTGTATTTCATCTTTGTGTCAAGCAAGCATTTAGGGGATATTTTTTAAATATCCGTTGTGTTCCAGTTTCTTCAACTGAGTGAGAATTTTCATCAATAAATTGGTGTTCTGGGTCTATGAGATCTGTTGGCTCATTTGAATTTGATTCAATATTTAGGACCAAAGCCGAGCTTTCTTCTTAGCCATACCGCGCAATCATGTGCACTTATTTCATGGTATATGCAATTTAGATGAAGCTGTCCTTAAAACAACACTTAATTTGCATATGGTAGTAGCTTGCTTGGTTATATGATTTTCTTTGAGCGCCTACATTCATTAATTTATTAAGTGGTGTTTTAGGAGAATGAATTACCATTTTTATGTTTATTTTAACCTGGATCAGAGGATGGAGTTCAAGGCGTGCTATGTTTTGTTCATTTACAAATTCAGCTAAATTTGGACTAATGAAATATATTTATGGTATATGCATTAGAGCAACAAGTATAGAGTTCATACATTGATAAAAAAAATAAAGGTTATAATATTGGAAAAGAGAATTAAATAAGTGTTGATACTACCATTTTTTAAGGAATAGTTGGAGTAACAACTTGCTTACTCAGTAAAGGATTGATAGCATAAAATTCTTTCCGAACTTAGGTTTAATTAAGTGTTCACGGGCACTCCCTAGCACACTGCTTTAAATAACATATACACTCGAATCATCTTCTAAGGACATTTGCAGTGAGTTTGGTATATTTAGTTTGTAATGTGTATAATACATGAGAGATAATGCTAGCTTTTTTAACGCATTATTTTGCATGCAACGAATTTGTATGTTTTTTTTTTCTTCTCTAAAATATCTCCCCAGTGTGATTTCAATCATTTTCTTCGGTAGGGTGGGAAAGCTCCAATGACTTCTATTTTGACTCACGCATAGATTCTTCGGTAAGCCGAGCCTGCAGCAGGCCAAATTAGTGCAACTGCATTTGACAGGTACAAGTGTATGCTTTTATATAAGCTTTAAATATATACAGTCATGCTGAAAAGTACCAAGTGCACTCCTGGACTCTTCTCTTTGTATTTAACTCTCATTCAGAAGTGAATTATTGATACTCTACACATTGCTATTAACAGTAGCAGCCATTTCTAGCCACTCATCGTTATGTTGTATTTCATCTTTAGATTTCTTCGTCCCTTTAGTGCTACGCTTCTCTATATTCATGATTGCTCCTTTGTTTTACCTGAAAATGTAACTATACTAACAACAGTGTCTACATGTAGATTACCTGAATGCCCATGTTTAGTTTGCCAACTAATTTAGAAAGCCCTTCCTTTGTTTCCTTCCGAAAATAGACTCGGTCGCCATCTACGAAAGCAACACTCGATCCATGCATTTTTTGTACAGTTTCACTTGTGGTAGCATTTCTCTTACCACAGGTTTACCCAGCGAATCAATTAGATCTTGTACTTTCATATTTAATGGTTTCGGGCTGTTGTGAGGTAGAGCTCCGAGATTGTGTTGGCTTATGTTGTGGTTGTGTGCGGTCTGGGCTTGGAGTTTAGGTCGGATTGTTCCAATATGGAAACCAAAATTTGAGTGGTTATTGATTGGTTCTTCGAGACATTGTTGTATCTATTGGAAGCATTTGGCTATTACAATTCTTGATGGTGCAAAAATAACATGAAGTATTATACATAGATCTAACTAAATGTATAGTGATATATATCCATAGGTAAAAGTCTTGAATGATATTCTTTGCTAACTCTTACTTAATCTTATTGGCCAGAAGTTAAGATGGATTTGGTAAATGATTAGTGTAAGTTTGCAAAGTTAGAGACTGAGCTTTGCAGCAGCCATATTAGCATAGCTGCATTTGATAGGTACAAGTTTGTGTTTTTATATAAGTTGAAATACATACAACCGAGCTGAAGTTTTTTATTTTCATAAATGTATATACATACATTCAGGTATTGCATGGCACTTTTCACTAGGATAGCAGCGGAAGCCCTAGTGTACGGAGAATTTGAATTATGCACAGGTACATATATACTCTACTCGACGAAATCAAGGACTTCAATATTATAAATTAGAGGGGACAAGGTTTATTGGATTGAATGTATGTTGAGCTGTCATATATTTTTGTAAACTTTAAAGCATGACCTGAACATTGGTTTAAAGATGTGTTAAGATCCAAATGAAGACATATTAGCATATGTTTATTACTTTGTTCACATGGTTTACTTGTCAAAAAATGTATGCCAATATGTGTTCTTTGGGTACATGTTGCCATAAACCTATAAAAGACCTGCATTATTATGTTAAAGGTTCAACTAGTAAAAAAAAATGAGAACATAATTTTTCCCAGTGTTTTTCAACTAATTTATTTTATTAACAATGTAGGTTATGCACACATTACTTCTAGATCCTTTAAAGAAAGCCTCTACATCATGAAAATACACCAGATCCACTTGTTGGAGAACAGGTTAGTAATTACATCATTATTTCTTTTAGTATGTTAATGCTCGACTACGTACATTGCCCAGTTGAATGACTATCAAAATACAAAAATCCTTTAGTGTTTGGAGGTTTTACCACCTAAGCGTTTGTGAAGTACATTGCCCAGTTGAATGACTACTAAAATACAAAGGCGCCAAATGATCGACTACGTACATATTTTATTATTTTCATACATGTACTTGTCATTTTGTTTACGTCCAAAAAAATAAATATAAAAAAGAACTGAAATAAAATATGTAGGAGTTTGATAATATATGTGTTATATATATATATATATATATATATATATATATTTACTTTACTGAATTCTACATTGATTTGTTGCCACACGTCAAACAAAAAAATCTACGTAGAAGTTTGGTATTCACTTGTACTGAAATAAAATGATAATTATGCTAGAGATATATATGGTTAGTTATTTTACAGCAAAACAGAACAAATATTTGATATTAAGATGAATGAACATTGTTGGTTGTGGCAATGATTAAATGATTGAATTCGATTAGCACATAGTTGTTTGCAGTTTGATTTTTCTGCAAGGTACGTTACAGATATTGTTCATCTTAATTTAATTATTAGCATCAAGAACTTTGAAGAACCTCTAAAAAAAACTTGACTTGAATGATGATAAACGGCTACTACGTTTGCATGAAATCTTTATTTCTGGATTATCGAATCTCATATACGTACTATTCTCCTGCTTTGTCTTGAATCTCAAACAAATAGAACATTTGTAAACACCGAGCCGCGACTCAGTTTTGTAGAAATTGCCGCGAGTCAGTTTTGCAAAAACTGAGCCGCGGCTCAATTTTTTGCAAACCGAGGCGGCTCAATTTGCAAAAACTGAGTCTTAACTCGGTTTGCAAACTGGGGCGACTCAGTTTGCAAACCGAGTCACCTCGGTTTTTGCAAAACTGAGTCGAGCCTCGGTTTTTGCAATGCACTTGTTATATATACACTCGGTTTTGTTGTTTATAAATACACTTGTAATTTATCAGTTTTGCAAGGTGTTGAGAAAGTTGTTTGGGTAACAGAAGTTTTAGATCCGAAAGCACCAATTTACGATGGTCCTCGAAACGGACACTAGAAACTTTGTGAATCTTCGGATGGAGGCTTTGTGATATGGTCCACGTTTCTCCTTCGCGGTATCTAAAATTCTATGTATTTTTAGTAAAACTTTGTATTGCTTTTTGTAATTTAAACTTGATATTATGGTATTTTGAAATTGGAAGCGTGTAACAAATATTTGAGCATTATGCAAATGTGATATTGTTAAATTTGAAATACGAAAGTGTACCAAATCTTATATCGAATTGATATGTTGAATTATGTGATTGAAAATCATATAGATATGTTATATATACTCATTTATAAGTGTTAGCAATTTATGTATGCCAACATTTATAAATGTTAGTAGGATTATGATACTGACATTTATAAGTGTTACCGTATCTTCTGGTTCCAACATTTATAAGTGTTACCAATGAATATGTTTGTAACTCTTATAAGTGTTACTATATCTTATGGTTCCAACATTTATAAGTGTTAGCAATGAATATGTTTGTAACTCTTAAAAATGTTACCATATCTTATGGATCCAACATTTATAAGTGTTAGCAATGAACATGTTTGTAACATTTATAAGTGTTACCATATCTTTTGGTTCCATCATTTATAAATGTTAGCAATTACTCTGATTGTAACACTTATAAGTGTTACAAATATGACTGGAAAATTCCTCACATGCCATTGGTAATAGTGTTACATAAATTATTTGTAACACTTATACTTGCTAGGAATCCACTGTTTTGGTGTAGTGTCTTGTAATGCATCTTCTTCTTGTCTTGAGAATTCTGCAAGTTTGGGTGCTAGTACTTCTTTTTCTGGACGTTAACTAGTGTTTCTTTAGCTACTACTTGTTCAACATTTTCTGGCATCATGTCATGCTCCTCCACTTACAGTCAAAGTTCTCCTGCATCTACTAGCATGAATTTCTCCCCAGCGTTGACTGGCGCAACTAGGTCAAGTGCCAAGCAATCAGTATCCCCATATGCAAATTTAAAGCCTCTTGATCATCTTAATCTTCCTCCACCTGCTACTGTTTTTGGTTCTTTATCCTCTGCCATTCCAAAGAGTTCTTACCGCTCGTCAAAATCTAAGGGCAAAAAACTCAAAGTCAAATTCTAGGATGATGATGATCTTGATAAGGGGCATGAATTCAGTATTGAGAATATACTACCTACTGGTAGTAATGTGAAGTCGCAGAAAAGACACACTAGGAGCAATCCTTCTCCCTTATTTGATCCTTTCTTCACACGAGTAAGGTTTGGTCGTAGTGAAAAATTATTTGAAAGTTGTTGACATGTTGGAATGCAAGTGATTTGGTTATGTTATGGTACAAGTAGTTCTGTTCCAATTTTCATTTCTTTTAAATAGAACCGAATATATATATATATATATATATATATATATATATCAACGCAAAAGAAGAACAAAAGGAAAACAAACTTTTCGATCCCATAGTAAGCCACTTGCTTCCGAAGAAACTCATCCTCCTACAAAGAAATCCAAAACAAATCAGATTACGAACAATTATTCAGAAAAAAGACAGGCTAAGAAACGGAGATAAGAAGTGAAACCTCAGGAGACTAATAGACGATATGGCGCTCTTTCTTCTTGACCTGCAACGGAGTTGTAAAGAAAAGATAATAGTTACTCCATCAAGCATATCTTCTGTAACGACCCACATTCTATGCATCATAGGATCGTAGAATATTTATTTCTTTTTCATATGAAGTCGTATGGTTGTGTAACTTTAGGGAATGGCTATTGGGGTCATTTCCCATGTTCACAATTTTTGCCGAATTTCATATGACCGTTTTGCCCCTAGCTGATCTTGTTTCGGCCATAACTTTTGATTGGTAAAGAATTTTGACCTGAAACCACTTCCATTGAATCCGAATGATGGTTTACCTTTACGTAGAGTGGTCACATTAGCCAAACGGACTTATCGTTTGGGAGATATGGCTGAAACAAGGTTTAGAAGGTGAAAACAGCTTAACCGGGCCTAATTAGGGTGATTAGCAAGAGGGACCATAACCCATTCAGGATTAGGGTTATGGGGAGGCTGAGAACAGTTAGGAAACAAATTTTATTTCATTTTTCAACCACATAAAACATTTCTCTAACCCTAGTCATGGCCTCCACCTTCTAATTTCATCCCAATTCGCTCCTAATCGCTTTCTAATTGAAGATTAAGCCAAGCTACATCAAATCAAGGGCTAATCAACACCAAATCAGAGTTGGAGCTGCTGTGTTGCTTAGAAATTCAACCCAAACAGTAGAGTTTCAGATCTTATATCTTAATTTGTGGCAAAGGTGAGTGATTTGTATCGTTTTTCACTAATTACGGCTAATTATGGTTGATTAGTGGTAATTAACGAAATTACACGTAATCAAATTTTGGAAAAATGTTTAGAAATTCTAAAATATTATTTTAGGGCTCTAATAAAAATTTGGGTTAATTTGGATAAGTTTTGCTAATTGTATGCTTAAGCGTGATTAAGGGGGATTAAGGGTAAAATATGGGTTTTGGGTATGTTTGATCCATTTTAACATATCATATTGTTGTTTTGGTGGTTATGGTTGATGTTATATGTTGCTATGACGGTTTGGTATGATTTATGATTGATTAGCAAAGTTAGAATGGTCGAAAACGCCGTCGTATGGCGTAAAACAATCGATAGAAAAGTTGCAGGAAATAGTGCAGGGATCGGATCGCCATCCCCCACTCGCGAAGCATGTATCACGATCCGGTAATGGAAGCTCGATCCGAACCGCTGGTATCTGGAGTTCTCCGAACTGACCCGCTTCCCTGGAGTGTGCCACGAACCGCTCGCACTTGAAGACCACGACCTGACCCAGACCGAACAGGAGCTCGAACCCGAAGCGATGAAGGCTCGACCCATGAGCCAATGGAGAAGCCCGATCCGATCTGGTGACAATGGCACGATCCGAACCAGTGTGGCACCACGACCCAGCTTTGTGCATCACGATCCGACCCGGTGGGAGACTGGTTAATGGACCACGAACCGATCCGACCTGGGATTATCTCACGACCCGACCTGAATGGGGCTAATGACCACGGACTGAACGAGGAGAAGAGAACCGATCCGAAGCAAGGTGAAGAGGAAATACCGAACCGATCCGTAGAAGATTAATAACCCGAGACGCAAAGGTAATCTAAATAGGAAGTAGAACTCAGGATCCAGTTGGGAACCAACGAGTTAACTTCATGAGTTGGATTTTGCTGCGGGACGTGTGCTAAGAGGTTATCGACATCCATAACTTTGATTCACCACCAGGACGGATGTTAGGCTACGGATCAGTGCAGTGGGGTAGTTATTACTCCATGGGGTAGAGTGATTGTAGCATGGCTATGAGACAGTGCAGTGGAGTCGTCATGACTTCATGAGGCAGAGTGGACATAGCAAGGACTAGTGGCTATGGATCAGTGCAGTGGAGTCACCATGACTCTATGGCGCAGAGTGATCATAGCAAGGATTTGGGTGGTCAAAGTAGTGGATATCGTATGCTTTACGCACTAAGTGAGAGATGTGAGGATGATTACTATGTTTGATGTTTGCTATCACCATGACCCCACCCCATTTACACTTTATGTTAGGTTCACCTTAGAGTATTGTACATCTTGTTGTGCTAACTCTTTGGTTGCAGGTCCAGGTTCAGGTATGATTGGATTATACCTGTTATTGTTCTGTTTTGTTGCTTATCGCTCATACTAGACTTTTGTCTGACCTAGAGTTTTATGTCTCTTCTTATTACTCTGGGTGCTCCTAAACGAGAAGACTAGAGACAGGTTAGGTGGTATGCACGTGTAGGTGTACCGGAGACGGGAAGGAGGCTTCCACGTATGATATATATATTCTCCCTGTGTTGTAGCTGGTCAGTGCTTGGGCATTAGTAGTGTACCTTTTCTTTCTTTTGCTTTAGAGACAGTAATTTGAAGTTGTAACAATGATGTTGGATCATAAGCTGTACTTTGGATTTCCGCTGCTATGATGGTTTAGTTTTCAGCTTATGCACTGTCTTGCCTGTTTTATGTCAAGTTATGTTATTATTATATTTTATTCCATGCGCTGTGATACATTCTACTGGTTCTTTGTTAGTTCGTCTTGCTTCTTTCTTTTCTTCTAGCGACCGTCCCGTGCTAGTTGGACATCGGCACAGGGCATTTCAAAGGAAATGTCGGCTGGTCCGGGGCGGGCCATCACATTTGGTATCAGAGCTCTAGGTTGCTTAGTTAACCTAAGGGAAGACATCAGCGAGAGATAGTATACGTATATGAGAGCGTGTATTTGTGATATTTTGGTTTTCAAAAGCTATATATATACACTCTTAGTATATGTAAGGATGAAGTCGCACTGCACTGGCACCAATATGGAGATGGTTAATCGTTTTATCTTTACAGATTTGACAATGAGCCAATATACGAGGAGTACGGGTTCAGGGGAAAATAATATGGATGTCCCTGATATGAGGACGATGTTCACTACTTTCATGCGAGAGATGCTTAGGGATGCTCGGGGAGCAGTTCTTAATGCTGCTAACGGTGGTGGTGCAGTAGTGCAGGCGCCTAGGGCCAATTTCGCCAAGCTTAACAAGGATTATACTAGTCTTGGCGGGAAGCCGTTCTACGGAGCGGAGTCGGCTATGGATGTTCAAGATTGGTTGGATAGTTGTGAGCGCATCTTCGAGGACTTGGGAATCGATGATGCAATGAAGAGAAAGCTAGCATCGCGCCAGCTTCAAGGACGAGCTATGAATTGGTGGAATACTATTAAAGCAGCTACTCCTGAAGATCAAGTTACTTGGAATCAGTTTATGAATCGTTTCAGCGAAAAGTTCATTCCAGCTGCTCACAAATATGAATTGTTTAGGAAATTTTTAGAGCTTAAGCAGAATGGTAGGGCAATCTCGGAATATATTGCTGAGTTTGATACTTTATCGAAGTATGGATTGTCTCTTATCGACACTGCCAAGAAGAAGAATGAGAATTTCATAACCGGCTTAGATGAGTACTTAGGGGAAAGGTTGATAAACCACATCGATGAGATGTTCGAGTCTATAGTGGGGAAAGCATTGAGCTCGGAGAGTCTTTACCCTAAGTCAAAGATCGATGTTGCTATTGCATCTATAGAGGAACCAAAGCCGCAAGCAAGCGGTGGAGGTAAGGAGTCTCAGAATAAGAGAAAACAGGATCAGACCAAGGGTGGTCAGAAAAAGAAGGACAAGAAAGATAAAGAGTGCTTTAGCTGTGGCAAAAAGGGCCACTATGCTAGAGATTGTCAGGAAAAGCCAGGGGAAAGGAAGTGCTTCAATTGCGGCCAGGTGGGATATCACAAGGATAAATGTCTACAACCTCCTAAAGAGAAGCAGATCTTGAAAGCATATGCTATCAACGTTGTTCCTTCTTTGTTGAATGCCCTAACTGCGGCAGAGAAGGGAAAGGGCGTCGTTATTCGAGGTGTGCTTTCTATTTATGACATTTCTGTTCTAGTTTTGTTGATAGCGAGGCATCTCATTCCTTCATATCTAGTGACCTGGTAGATAAGTTGGGATTGGAACCTGAGATAGTCGATAGACCTTTAGTTGTGACGAACCCGATAGGTGGTTCGACTAACCTTGGTATGATTTATCGTAATTTGGTCTTATCGAGTCATGGATGTATGTTTGCTTGTGATTGCTTAGTTGGTTTGCTAGTATTATCTCACGTAGATTGTCTGAATTCATAGGAGATGTTCCTTGAGTGCTTGTCTGATATTGGTTTAGGCCTTTGGGGCTTGTGTTTGGGGAATATCGAGTTCGACTAGGATGGTTTGCGCAAGAGATAAATAGTTGTTGCGATTTTTCATTGGATGATATCTTGGTTTACTCGGGGAGTGATGGGCAGCGTGACATGATAAGATTATTCGATGGTATGGACTGCCCCGAGTTATACTCCATAGGGTTATGAGATGACTCAAGTGGGACTCGAGAAAGATGCAAAGAAATGGATTGTTTAGGACCCTATGTTGATGTTCTTTTTGAAGGAATAGGATGTGTTCGTTGATCATGGAAGATGCAACGAAGGTTAGGACGATTCAAGTTGGACTTGAACTCGTAAAAGAAAATAGGTGTTCGTTGATCTTGGAGATGCAACGAATAGGGAGACGACTCACGCTGGATTAGAGTTTGTCGGTAATGGATACTCCAGACTGGGTCTCAGTTTATGGGTAATAGATTGACTCGAGTTGGACATGAGAAGGCTACAAGGAAATGGATTTGCTCGAGTTGGACTCGAGAGAGAAGCAAGATAATGGATAGACTTGGGTGGGACTCAAGTGTTTTAGGCGAACTAGAAGCAGGGCTATCTGGGGATGCCCGTTACTTTGAATCCGTTGGATGTGATCTAGTTATCCTTGAAGGATAAACGTACGTTGGACGTACGGTGGTCCATATGGAGGCGGGGCTTCCGTTATCCTTAGGAATTGTTGGACCAGTCAAGTAGGCATCAACGTATGTATGGAGGCGGGGCTTCCGTTAGCCTTGGGATTGGTTGGACCAGTCAAGTAGGTATCGACGTATGTATTGCTTTAGCAGGTGATAGGTATGACATGTTTGATGGATGCTATGGTTGCTATGTTTGTTCCTATATTTTTCCCTTGAGTAGACTATCACCTGTAGGATTCTGGTAATAGAGAATGAAGAGATGACGACATACACAGATGCATGTGGTACCAGACTAGGTGTTGTACTGATGCATTGAGTAGGAGACATGCTAGTTTAGGTGCTATGTTTCTTAAATGAAAGTAACTGGAGTATATCGTGGGATATGATTTCAGATCTAAGTATGGATTGGATCCAGAAATGTTAACAAGTTTGATGATCAAACCGACTTTGGTTGAGAGGATTGGTTCCAGTTAGAGGGACGATCCTAATCTATTGGAAATCATCTCCAAGGTAGAGATGGGCATCGACAATGAGAAGATGAACAAGTATGGACTTGATCGAGGAAGATGGCTTCGAAGGAATGACAGACTAGTTGTACCCAATGTCAATGGATTGAGAGATGAAGTTCTTAGAGAACGTCATCACTCAAAACTGGCTATGCACCTCCGGTGGTAACAAAATATATCGAGACATGAAGCAGACCTACTGGGAAGGGGCAAAGAGAGACGTTGGGAAGTTTATATCCAAGTGCATAAATTGCCAGCTAGTTAAAGCTGAGAAAAAGGAGCTTAGTAGTTTGTTACAACCGTTGGAAATTCCCTAATGGAAGTAGGAAAAAGCCTCAATGGATTTCATCGATGGTTTACCAAGGACTAGATCGAGTCATGATAGTATTTGGGTGAATCATGTATTAGAGGATCTCTTGAGAGCTTGTATATTAGATTTTGGTGGATCTTGGGATGACCATTTGCACCTGTTTTAATTTGCATATAATAGTAGTTGTCAGTCTAGTATTGAAATGGCTCCATTTGAAGCTTTGTATGGAAAAAGACCGTGCGACTCACCATCATGTTGGTTAGAAAACAGTGGGAAATTTGTGCTTGGACAAAAAGTAATAAGAGAAACATCAGATAAGAACAAGGTTGTCCAATAGTGAATGAAGGCTGCCTAAGATAGGCAGAAGAGTTAGGCTGATAGAAGACGAAGAGATTTGGAATTCTTTGTTAACGACTTGGTATTCGTCAAGATCTCTCCATTGGAGAGTGTGATTCGATTTGGTAGGAGATACAAGTTGGTACCAATGTTTGTTGGTTCATTTCCTATTCTCAAGCAAGTTTGGAATTTAGCGTATAGAGTTGAATTACCAGACAAGATGGCGGGAGTTCACAACGTATTTCATGTTTCCCAGTTAAGGAAGTTTATGCACGACCCTAATGTAATTATTCCACCAAGTCAGTTGGACGATATCGAGGTAGAACCCGAGGTGGTTGGGAACCACAAGATGATTCGTATTGTCGGACACGATACGAAACAACTTTGAAGGAAGACGGTGAAACTAGTCAAAGTCCAGTGGGGGTGGGAATGAGAAAGACTGTACTCGGGAAACAGAGGAGAGCATAAGAAAGTCGTATTTAGAACTCTTTTCCTGGTAAGACTTTAATAGCGATCGTTTCTTCCCTCATTAGTAAACCGCATGCAAGGATAGGCTGGTGTTTGTTATGTATGTTTGATTGGTTGCAAATAATTGATAGGCATGCGGGAACCTTTGTATGTTTTGGTTAAGGAAATTCGGGGGGTGAAATTTCTCAAGGGAGGAGAATGTAACGACCCGCATTCTACTCATCGGAGGATCGTAGAATATTTATTTGTTTTTCATATGAAGTAGTATGGTCGTGTCACTTTGGGAATGGCTATTGGGGTCATTTCCCATGTTCACGATTTTTGCGAAATTTTATATGACAGTTTTGCCCCTAGCTAATCTTGTTTCGGCCATAACTTTTGATTGGTAAGGAATTTTTGACCTAAAACCACTTCCATTGGATCCAAATGATGCTTTACCCTTCCGTAGAGTGGTCATATCAACCAAACGGGCTTACCGTTTGATTTGGTTAAGTGTTATAGTTGACTTAACCCTACTATCTGTCCTTAGCCTCTTAGGAGCACCTGGCCACTCACATTAGATAGGTATTGCTATGGTTACTGGATATGCCAGTCGGTTCCGGCCAGGTTTACACCGTAGCTCAGTCTAACCTCGGGTCATTATTGGGCTCAATGTTAACCACCCACATTGGTTAGGTATTGTTGTGACTACTGGACAGCCGGGCGGGTCCGGGCAGGTTTACATCACAACTCAATCCAACCTCGGGTTAAGCATATCGTGTTTTCTAAATTTACATATTTTATTACTTCTTTATTATATATGTAAATGTCATATCTTTTGTTTTTGGGTATAACAATTCATACCGTTTTAAATGTCGTTGTCGTTGGCATGTGCCAAACATGCCAACATGTATTTTCAATGTTTCACACCCAACATTATTACCCCCGTTTATACGTTTGCAACGTTATAACAAATGTTGGGCTCGACACAATTCGGCCCAACTTTATGAACGTGAGAAAAAGGGGAAAATCAATAACATGTAATACATAAAGGTGTGTGGCGCATGAACTTGCAATTTAACGATTCAACTAACATATAATATGAGTCATGTGAACTTGCATTCAAATCAATGTATAACTAAGTAGGTGACATATGAGATGGCATAGTTTAGGCTTACACAAACTTGTGTTTAAACATGTTTAACTTGGCATAATGTCAAACACAAAACTAGCATGATGTATATTCACCAAAAGGTCCAATTATAACATTTAATCACATAGCCTATTTCAACATTAACTTGCATAGTTTTTGGAACCCAAACGATACTTAACATAGATCCAATTATACTTGCAAGTAAACATGAACTTGCATAGTTTATGAAACACAAACGATACTTAACATAGATCCAATTATACTTGCAAATAAACATGGAAGTGATATCATAGGTTCTGGGTCATGTAGGCATAAAAGGTTTGAAGTCTAAATCATGTTTACATAAGCCTTAATTTAGACTTAGTGAATGTATAAGGTCCATGTCATAGGCATAAACAAAAAGGATCAATTTCTAGTTTTTGCCACAAACTTACAAGTGCCATTGTTTTCATATACAATTGTTTAATAGGCTTGCATCAATCAATTTATGCCACAAACATCAATACACAAGTCATGATAGAACCATCACAATACATAGAATTTATACAATACAATAACGTAATTCTATTTTCATTTACATCGAATCACATCACAATTTTTATTCATATCCTGAAAGGTCACTATACTTACAATGAATGCAGAATCTTGAATTCTGGATTCTGAATTCTGAAACTGGGATGCGCTCCTTTGGGTAGACTAACGTTGCGTTGATTAATTTGTTTAAACTTTAATCTTTGATTCGCCTCTAAGCTTTTCTCTCTTGGCGGCTATGTTCAATCCCTCCCTGGCAGCATGACGACTCCTTTCTTATTTTTATGTGTGAATTTTCAGATGAGACTTAGGGTGTATTTATAGACTTTTAATTTGTTTCGAGCCGTCAGATGAAGACAGGAGGAATCTAGGCCATACAAAGTTCAAAGAGCCAATCAAGAGGTGACACGTCAGCCCTAGTGACACACAGGGCCATAGAAATTCGAGCCAGAGCCAGACCTGGCCAGCCAGGTCGACCAGGCAGGTCGACACCCAGGTCGACACTATGGTCGACCTGGGGGGGGGGGGGGACCAGGTCGACACTATGGTTGACCTGGGGTGACCAGGTCGACACCATGGTCGACCTGGTCTCTGGGCGGGAATTTTCCCGCATAGCCCAGTTTAACCTAAAATTTGAATTTTGAAATTTAAACTGAGCTGTTTGAATTTAAATTTTATTCTGAAACTTCTGAAGGCCATAACTCCTTCATACGGAGTCCGATTCATGCAAACTCGGACTCTATCTCAAGCAGAATTCCGAGACGAACGCAATGGCGCAACCCATTTCCCTTAGTTCTTTCATTTAGAATTAATTATACTTTAATTTGTGAAGCTTAACGTTATAAAATTCACGGGGTGTTACATTCTCCCCCCTTAAAAGGATTTCGTCCCCGAAATCTTCAAGTTAGGAAGAATGTATATCCTATCATCCAACAGTCCATCTACTCAACCAACAAACACAGGCATCCACTGTCCTTAAAAGACTTCTAATGCTTCATGATCATATGCATAGTGTGTGTACATGTCCTTATCTAATGCAGAAATCAGGCGTTCTACTGATTCAGTTGACCTCCTTAATGCGTATCATGTAAGTGTCATGAATCCATTATGTATGCACAATTTTCCCTACTTATAATTCTATATGAGTGCACAACTATTCATACAAATGCGACGACCATATGACAGCATATCAAGTTTCAACCATATAGATGAGAATACATATATGTGCATATGCAATATGAAGTGACTGAGCCGATCTATAGCCTAGGGTGTGTGTGTATATGCATCCACGAGCAACCACTAGCAATCACTAGCAAACATTTGCAGCCATCATCCATAACATGTTTTTAAATACATGTTTGCATCCATTTGTTTTTTACTTAAGGAGTTAGGAAAAGGACCGAGGAGATATACCTAAAAAGATAGATAAAGCATAACTTAAGGAGAAAGAGAGATCAAAGATGTACCCTCAAAAAGAAGAGGGTAGGCAGCGCGTATTTTATCCTCAGTTTCCCAAGTCGCGTCTTCCTCGGCGTCGCTCCATTGAACTTTAACCAGTTTGACTTCACGGTTGCGTAGCTTTTTCACTTCAGTTCCTAAGATGCGGGTTGGAACTTTCCTCACAGTTGCTTCACGTTCCACTTCGGCTTCTTCTAGAATGCTAGGTTCCACCAATTCCGCAGACTCATGCAAACACTTCCAGAGGTGAGAAACATGGAAGACGTTGTGAACTCCGGCCAGTCTCTCGGGTAGCTCTAATCTATAGGCCATCTTCCCAACCTTCTCAATGATAGGAAACGGTCCTACAAATCTTGGTGCTAGCTTTCCTGCAGATCCAAAACGAACGACGTTCCTTAAAGGTGATACCTTAAGGAAAACCCTGTCCCCAACCTCAAACTCAAGGTCGGTCGTTCTTTTGTCGGCGTAGGATTTCTGTTGGTCTTGGGCGGTCTTCATTCTCCTACGTATCAAGTCTACTTTCTCCGAAGTCTCTCAAATCATGTCCGGCCCAAGTATGAGCTTATCTGTAGACTCCACCAACAAGTTGGTGATTTGCACGGTCTTCCATACAAGGCTTCGAAGGGTGCCATACCGATGGTAGCTTGGTAGCTGTTGTTATAGGCAAATTCCACTAAAGGAAGGTGATCCTCCCTAGTCCCTCCAAAGTCAAGAACGCAAAGTCTCAAAAGATCCTCTAAAACTCTATTTACCCTTTCCGTCTGACCATCGGTTTGGGGGTGATAGGCCGTGCTCAAACATAACTGTGTGCCTACAGCTTCTTGCAGACTCCGCCAAAACTCGCTTGTGAAGATAGGGTCTCGGTCACTAACAATGCTGGAGGGTATCCCATGGAGTTGAACTATTTCGTTGAGGTAAAGAGATGCTAGAGATGCGGTAGTCCTTCTACTCTTGATAGGTATAAAGTGGGCGCTCTTAGTAAGCCTATCCACTATTATCCAAATGCTAGTATTGCCTCTTCTCGACCTAGGTAGTCCATCAACGAAGTCCACTGAAATGCTATCCCACTTCCACTGTGGGACCTCTAAAGGATGAAGTAGTCCTCTAGGCTTCTTCTGTTCCGCCTTGACCCGTTGGCAGGTCATGCACTTAGAAACGAATTTTGCCACGTCTTGTTTCGTGCCGCTCCAAAAGAAAGTCCTTTTTATATCCTTGTACATCTTATCACCGCCAGGGTGTATAGTCATCTTGGAATGATGCGCTTCTTCGAGAACCTTCTTTGTCAACTCCCTTGCTTGTGGGAAGCATAATCTTCCATCTCGCCTCAGCCAACCCTTAACATCGATGGCGTACCTACTGAGGTGACTAGAAGTCTCACCCCTAATAAGTTTATCAATCACATCAACAAGCTGAGGGTCTTCACGTTGTGCAGCCCCTAATGAGTCCAAGAGAGTAGGGCGTATTTCGAGAGATGATAGCAAACCCGATACAAAATCTGAGGAGGGCCTAAAGTTAAAACTGGCTATATACTCCAGTCTTTGCCTTTCCACAAAGAGAGGGCTTAAGGTAAGTTTATTCCGGCTCAACGCGTCTGCTACTACGTTGCCTTTGCCGGGAGTATAGGAAATTTCAAAGTCGTACGAGGCAAGAAACTCCATCCATCTTTGCTGCCTCAAGTTAAGATCCTTCTACGAGAAGAGATATTTCAACGATTTATGGTCAGTGTATAATTCAAACTTCTCACCTAGGAGATAATGGCGCCATGACTTAAGCGCAAAGACGATGGCGGCTAACTCAAGATCGTGGGTTGGGTAGTTCTTTTCATGAACTTTCAATTGTCTTCCACCATAAGCTACTACCCTTCCTTCTTGCATTAGAACATCACCTAGTCCCGTTCCACATGCATCCGTGTATACTGTGAACATTTTGCTTCCATTTGGCAAAGTCAGAACTGGGGCTGTTGTGAGAGCCCTTTTTAATCGTTGGAAAGCAAACTCGCAGTCCAAATCCCAAGTGAACGCCAGATTCTTCTTTGTTAGCCTTGTGAGTGGGGCTGAGATTTTCGCGAAATCCCTAATAAACTTTCGGTAAAAACTGGCTAGCCCAAGAAAGCTTCGAACTTCGGTTGCATTTCTTGGTGTCTTCCAATCTTGCACTGCCACCACTTTCGCGGG
>JASFAX010007597.1:0-22113 GCA_030737875.1 Allium sativum | reverse complement strand
AACAAACATCTTACTATGACCAAATACAAAACTAGTATGACACCGCATACAAAAAATACGGACCTAAATAAGTTATACAAATAAAAACACATAATCATAATCTTACAAAAAAATAGTTTAACTTTACATAACCAGATCACACATTAGCTTATGTTTATTAGTTTAACTATACATGGTTACACTCCTAAACACATAGCCACACGCTATCATAATCTGCTCACACATTAACTTATTTACATTAAAGTTGGTTTTGTTGGGAGCTCGCACGTTAGCTTATTTTTGTTAATGTACTAAAGTTGCTAACCACAAATTCCTCTTTGATTTACAAAAAATAACACCTAATTTTAAAGTCGTGTTCACCATCTAGATGCAAAATTTCAATATAAAATTAAAAATAGCCAGCAAATACATTTATTACGAGGGGAATTAACAAAATAAACTTGGGATGTAGTAACACTGTTGGAAACCAGACCAATATTTAGATTATTAACTTAAGTATTAACAGTGACTAGAGCAAGCGCTGGACCTCCGTTACATTCATTTGCAATATTGATAGACACATCATGTGGAGAATCCAAAATCGCAAAAGTCATAGCAATTGAACCATTCGCAACAGATAAAAGTGAAGTTAAGTTGAATACCTGAGTTCGAATAATTCCCGAGAGAGGGACAGCTGTAGATGCGACATGCAAATCAGATAGCAAATAACGATTTGACATGGGAAACGACAATAAAGGACTAGGGCATCCGCTAGCGACTTGAGATTCATCGTATGAACGTCCAAACCAGGTCGTTGACAAGACAACATTAGGGGAATCAGAGTGTTCAAAGAAAGCAACATGGGAGGCAGAAGGGGGAGTATAGCAAGATGAGCGATGAGAGCGAGGGTGGAAGAAAGGGGAATCAGAGGAAGCGTTTTAGGGTCAGCTACCCTTTTTTAGCAAAAGAGTATTGTTGTCTTACTGATTTAAGGGTAGCAATCTGAAGCTTATGTTCATGTTAACTTGAAATTCAATCTTTATCGCCAATGTTTTCCGCCTAAATTTTAAGTTCTCACCACCTACTATTCGTAATTTTAGACCAAATTTCCATGTGTTGTAGCTAAATATCATCCACAGTTTTCAATGACAACTATAAGATACTATAATTAACAAGTGAAAATTTTGCATTAACTAATCTAGATTTCTTGATTTATCTAAATATTAAGTATTACTTCTGATTTGGGCCAGATTACCATGTTATTGTTTACCATTTCAAAAAAAGTATTACTTCGTAATTATTAAAAAGAATTATTACTATTATTTATGTAAAATTAACTATTACTTCTTGATTATTACTTATTATTTATTACTTCTTAACTATAATTAAAAGTTAATTATTATGCATATATTTCCAATTACAAATTACTAAATATTTAGTAATTAATTATTTAGTCAGAATTATTTAACATTAATTCTTAATTATTTAATATAAATTATTTAATTGCAATAATGAATCATTAAAAACTAAATACTATCTATTAATTTGTAAGGTGATTATTAATTTTAATTATTATCCAAAATTAAATGCTAAATATTGTAATATTACCTCTTACTTATTAATACCAATTATTACCTATTAAATACTATATAACAATAATACTTACTAAAAGTATTAAAATTTTATTTATGCATTAATATTATTTATTAAAAGTTAATTATTATTCATTGATTATTTAACATTAATTATTTGATAATTGATTATATTTATTTGTTATTATAATATAATATTAACTATAATTCCTGGTTATAAATAATTAATTTTAAAAATTTATTAAATATAAATATAATTATTACCTATAAATTATAATTAGTTATTATAAATTATTACTAATAATTAGTAGTTAAAAATTTGTTAAAAGATTATTAATAATTATACATACAGATTATAATTATTGATTATAAGTTATTTATTACTATTTATAATTTATTTATAATTTATAAATAGTGACTGTATAATTTTGTTAAATTTTTATTTATTAATAATTACTTAATATAAATTATAAATTATTTGTTAAACTATGTTAAATTATTACTAATTACTAATATATTAAATTAATCAAATATTAATTGTATGGAATGCTAGTTGTAAAATTTACATATGTCACAACTGGCAAAAAATGAAGTTGCTAAAGATATATTTTTTGCAAGTGATAAGGAAGCGCAGTTGCTAAATATATGTTTTTCGCAATTGGCTAAAAATTCCAGTTGTTAAATCTGATTTATTTATTGCAACTTTTACGAAATGCATGTTGTTAAATATCATTTGCTAAAAATTCCTATAGTTATTAATTATTGATCATTTGTACATTAATATTTACAAATTTTATTATTTAGTAGTTATGAAATATTAATTAATTAACACTACCTATTTTTGAAACTTTAAAAATTTTAACAAAATATTTGATATAAAATATTTAAAAATTTATGAACTTTAATTTTAAATTATTTGATATTAATTATAAAAATATGAATATAATCTTTTCATCTTCTGACGCTCTGCTCCCAAAAAAAATGGCGGACTTCCAATTTTTTCCAAGCGCCTCCACTTCCTAAACCCAACCTGCCTCTCCGCCTTTCTTCCTCTCATCTCATGGCCAGGGAAGGTAAATCCAAGCCACATCCCCCTTTCTCGAATACCACCAGATTTGGAAGTCGCGCAGACTCCGTGCTCTGGCACTCTGACAACAATGTTGACCAAGAAGATGTTGCTACTCCTCCACCGAGACCAGTTTATACCCTGCCGGATAATCATCCCTTGAATAAGCTTATAGCAGACATCAATGTTGCATGCCCATCGAGCTTGAAATTGACAAAGCAAGGAGCTGCGAAAAGAGTCCTCGTGCTTGTTTGGACGAGGTGTGTATGTTAACTTGTGTGATAATTTGGGTACGACAACAAACGCAGAAACAAATGATTTGTCTGGGCAAACTACGGACTTCGGGACTACTGATTTGGGTCCAAATGTGGATCATGTTGTTCATGTGAAGTATGTTTGTGATGGACTGAATGGTATACGTACTGAATATACTGATATAAACCAAGTCCAAACAAGCACACCACATGTTCGACAGAATACCCCAAACAACCAGAACAATGTTACAACAACCCAATTACCATCCAACCTCTTCTCCCTGCACTCCCCAACCAAACATAACTCATCCTTTGCAACATCTGTTAACCCTGAAGCAGCTAAGGATGAGCAGGAAAACCGATTATGAACCGAAACCGCATAAAACCGATAAAAACCGCATCTTAAAAAACCGCACCGAAGTAAAAACGCAAAACCGATGAAACTGCACCATTAGTATGGTCCGGGTTTGGTTTTCATCCTACTTCAAACCGCAAAACCGAAACCGCACTGAATGTTACTTATACGTAAATTTTAACGCTAACTTCTCAAATTTAGGTTCAAGCAAATTTGTACGTTCACTACTTGGCAATCATGGAAGCAAAAGAGCAGCAATACATGCTGCAGTACTCTAACTACATGGCTATATTGACTCAAGTTGCCAAAATTAATCATGACGTGTTGATGAAAATGACATATCATAGAAAGGATCTACAAAAGAAAACATAACTAATATTTAACACCTTGAGAAGCTATCAAGACCTACCACCAGACAAACCTCTTACTGTATTAGCTATAGAGGTTAAAAAGAGGCGGTACACTACTGCTGAGAAGTATCTAGAACAAGTTCTACATACTGCTTTCGGTCCATCAGAATTATGATTTGGATTACATCCTTTGCCTTGATGTCATTTATAGTAAGATGGTATTAGGATTGAACAGATTGGTCATTACAGTAAAAGAGTTTTCATTTGCGTGTGAAGATCAATATCACACACTGGACAAATAAAAAAGCCTCCGCCTCAGCTTTAAACATTTCATGTGCATCATCATCTAAGGGAACGATGCTTTTTTTTGTTAATTGGTTTTAAAACCGAAATCGCACTTTTAAAAACCGAAACCGCACTTTTAAAACCGAACCGCACCAACGGTTTTTGGTCCGGTTCCGGTTCTTATTTTTGAAAACTGCACGCTAGCGGTTCCGGGTGCGGTTTTAAGTCAAAACCGCACCAAACCGCACCATGCTCATCCCTAGAAACAGCGACGACTTTCCCAAACGCTCCAAAGAGTTGGTCTACTCTATTTGAGTCTCTTCCAAAAGTAGTAGGGGAGTACAAACTGGTGGCTTTTGATATACTTCATTATGAATCCGGGTCTGTCCCTCCTTAGGAAATACATCTAGAAGCTGTTAACTTTTGGGACGATCACCTTGTCGGTTTTTCTTGGATACTAAGCCACCTACCATTGATATGCGTACAACCTGCCGATCTTCATGGCAAATCCGCGCCTCAATGAAAATGATGTATGTCGATGGTCTTTACTATTTTAAGTTCTCATCTGCTGAAGAGAGAATACGTGTTCTGGAAGCAGCTCCTGCTATTATTGAAGGAAGACCGTTTATAGTGACATCATGGAATGCCGCGATAGACAGGGTACGTGAACAGGTCCTATCTATTCCCATATGGGCTCAGTTCCCCCACATTCCTTCTGTACTACAACCACTTCTAGGTCTAAACTGGCTTGCTTGTCATATTGGTAAACTCAAATGTTTTGACGCTAACACCATTTCAAGAAGAAAATTTGTTTTTGCCTGGGCCCTAATTGAAATTACCCCAGATAAACCATTGCCTACTCAGATCAAAGTTAAATTAGACAATCGAGTGCACTATATGTGGATATTAAGTACAGACGGAAACCAGATATCTGCACAATATGTAAATCTTTTGGTCATTGCCCTAAAGCTTGTACACTTGAAGATAATGTCCCACCCCCGATCAAGATTCCACTACTTAAGCCTCCTACACGTGTTTGGGTTCCTACAGTGTAATAAACCGGAAAATGTGAACCAATTTAAAATTTTTAAAATTGGTTATTACCAAAGAATTTGAATAATTACAATAGAATATTTCAATAAAATATAGAATTGGGGCTAGTATGGCAGTTTGAAATCTTGAATACAAACTTTGTCTGACTGTACCGGGTGGAAAATATAACGGATTTTAGCGAAACCAAAAATATTTAAATCTGTTTATGAATACCTTTCTAACGAATCTGAAAAATCGAAGTTTCATAACGGGAATCAAAAGTTATGGCAAAATGAATTTTCAGAAAGGTCGCTATATAGCATATGTAGCCCTAAAAAATAGATATTTTGCAAACGACCTCGGAATTCGACGAAACCACTTTTGTTGGGTCCGGGATGTCAAACTATTGCTAGGTTTCAAATTTCATAATTTTTGAAGCTAGTATGTGAGCGGGGCAAAAGAAAATGTGATTTGTCAATTTCTGTTAAAAAGGGTCGACCTAAAAATGGACATTTGGCATATGAGCTCAGAATTCGACGAAACTAGTTTTGTTGGGACCGTATCGTCAAAACAAAGCTAGATTTATTTTTCTGGAATTTTTCGATTCAGTTTGTGACCCTGGCTAATTGAAATGTACGTTCAAATTAAATATTGAATGTTTTATTTTTTAATTTGAAAAATAACTGACTGTAACAGTCGAAATGGCTAACGAAACATATCCCATTGTGTCCGGAATGGGGGTATTTAGCTAGGGGCGACAGTCGTTGGGTTCGGATTGGTGTTCGTTTGTAAAAACACTATTTAAAATTTCCTATAAGTCCTCGGCCAATCATATATTTTCTTTTATTATTTTATTTTCTGAAAATATCTCAAAACCCTAGCCGCCTAAGCGATATCGACGGTCCGTTGAGCTCCATCCTTCCCCCTTGTTTTCCCGCCGCCACAGGCGAAGCCAGGCCGCGCCACCACCACCATTCGAAAGCCCCTTCGCCCCTCTTCACATCCGACCCAGTTTCGCCACCATCAGAAGCGCCGCCATCGAGCTCTGACGCTCCGAAGTGGGCGCGTTTAAGCCGCCGCCCAGGGTCAATCTCGACGTCGAACTGGAAGAGACTGGTGGCACCGGAAAGCCCTTCCCTCCCTCGTCGACGTCCAACAATCTGATCGACCTATCGAGCAACGAATCAAGTGAAAAATCAAAACCTAAATTTGAGCAGGTTTGAAAACTAACGGGTTATTTAATTTGAATTGTTTTTACACTATAAAGCGTTGCAAAACTTTGAAAAATAATATCTTTTTCGTTCGTTAACGAAATTTGATGAAACAGGAGACACCGTGACCGCAAGGAGGCTCTCTACCATCTAGCAGAAGCCGCGGATTTTTCTGATCTCCCTACGATTTTTAGCACTGCAAAAACCAATGTGAGGAATCTAAACTAAATTGTGTGAATGGAATCGCGTTGTATAAATTATATTAGCGAAGTGTAAATTATATACGCATTGTATACCTCATGTACATGTGTTGTATAAGTTATATTAGCGATGTATAAATTATACAAGCGTTGTATGAAACATATATGCTTTGAATTGTGATGAAATGCAAGTGAATTATAGAAATAATATATATATACTCCCCTCGTCCACAGACCATGGACGATATTTATTGCTTGTGATTGACGTGATATTATATGGTATGACGAATGGTTGGAGATAATTGTTTGTGGTCGATATTGTGGTTGAAAAATACCTTTATGGTTGAAAAATACCATCTTGTGGTTGAAACAAATTAGAATAAGATTGTGGAATTGAAAATAAAACATGCCGCCTGCGTGCGAACTAGATGCATGATCCCCATTGTCAAAAACCGCGAGGTTTTAAGATAGAGCGAGGAGCCGTACTAGGGACGGTCCCGGTTTTAACTACCCCGCCGTTATGCTGCCGAAATTTTCTGAAATATACATGTGTGAGAATAATTTTCATTTGTTGAAATAAATTACATATGTTGAAACCAATATTCATGGGTTGAGTTGAAATTCATTCGTTGAGTTGAAATTCATGTGTTGAATATTATTTGAATTTAAACAAATAGCTTTAGCGATAAAAATCACATTTTTATATATATATATACAAACTATAGAGAATATTCATGTGTTGAGTTGAAATTCATTCGTTGAGTTGAAATTTGAATTTAAACAAATAGCTTTAGCGATAAAAATCACATTTTTATATATATATATATACAAACTATAGAGAATATTCATGTGTTGAGTTGAAATTCATTCGTTGAATCGAAATTCATGTGTTGAATATTATTTGAATTTAAACAAATAGCTTTAGCGATAAAAAATCACATTTTTATATATATACAAACTATAGAGAATATTCATGTGTTGAGTTGAAATTCATTCGTTAAGTTGAAATTCATGTGTTGAATATTATTTGAATTTAAACAAATAGCTTTAGCGATAAAAATCACATTTTTATATATATATACAAACTATAGGAAATATTCATGTGTTGAATTGAGATTCGTTCGTCGAATTGAAATTCATGTGTTGAATGTTATCATATTTTAAAATGAAATGAATAGACAATAAAATCTACATCTTTATTGTGAATATGAAGTGTTAAAAACAGCCACGTGTTGAATAAATATTTTTGAAGATAAAAATATTTCTTTTATCATATATACGCTTTGATAAAAATACACACGTGTCGAAATAAATAATAGGTTGCTAGAAATATCATTATTAGCTTTGTTCTACATATATATACATGTGTTGGACAGGAAAAATGGATTAGCTGTAGAGTAAAGAAATTATTTGCGTGCCCGACAAATAGGTAAGCCTTGATGAGTTGGCTGCGCAATTTTATTTTTATATCAACTCCTGTGAATGCCATTGGATGCGGAGTGCTGGTTATTCTGTGTGAAATAATAAACATCGCCATAGGATAGTAACAATTAATTTTGAACTACACTACATGGCATACTTCCTGACGATAGGCATACTTCATCATATTCCACATAAGCAATTGGAGCTTGTGTGACGAGGTGGAAGATTTACCATACGAGCGAGAGGCTTGTATGGCGATGATTATATACTACAGGTTGAACTGATGACTGATATGGACTATATAAAATATAACGATAAATTGCCAGATTAATAAAAACCCCACACGGGTCTGGAGTTGACAATAATCACGTCTCTCTAGTTATTAGATACGGCACATGGACTATTTATTTCCACACGGAGCGGGGTGACGAGAATTTATTCTCTGGAGTTATTATCTATACAGGCTCCCCCGTAAACACCTGAATATATCACTATAAATATGTGGATGCTTTATAGGATTTATTGGGTACCTAACACGGCCCAATAAATTTCCAAACCCCTCCCCGTACAAAGGAGGTTATGGCGAAATTTTTCGAAATATTAAGGCGTTAGTGAAATATTTGAAGTGAAAACGAAGTTGAAATTAATGAATAAACTATATTTGAAATTATAGAATTAACTATATTTATATATATAAATATAAATATAATTAGAAGGAATCGAAGCCATGCAGTTCGTGTTTCGGAATCGTAATTTGAAACGATTAGTACGAGAAATCCGACCATCGGATTTTCCCGAAACCGCAACCGCCGGGTTCACCTTGGAAATATCTTTCCAACGGCACCAACCTTGTAAAAATCCAACGGTTGGATTGTTCGGAATGTTAAATTCAAATATGAAGAAAAACAGCGCCAGAATCGTTTATATTTATATATAAATATAAATATAATTAAATTAAATCAAATAACGACGCTGCAGTTCGAATTTTGAAACCGTAACTTCAAACGACTAGTGTGGAAGATTCGACCGTCGGATTTTCACGAAACTGGAACCGTTGGGTTCGCTTTGAGAATACCTTCCCACTGATATAGACTTCGTAGAAATCCAACGGTTAGATTTTCCGATATGTGTAAAACAAATTAGAGGAAAAGCAACGCCAGTGCCACGACACGACCTGAGACATCGTTTAATTAAATATGGCCATTTTTAAATAAATAAAAATGGCGAAAAATCATTATAAAATATTATAAGCAACATAGATTGGAAATAAACCAATTTGGCTTGATCTATTTGATATTTGATGGTTGTATGTGTTGACGAAAATAACACTAAAGAACTGAAATATGGATGTCGAATAATATAACCATAGAAAGAATTGATTTGAATTCTAATTACGTGAATTATTTGAAAAGGCCGAACTAACCCTCATTTCAAATAATTGATCGAGCGATTTGAATTGGGAAATGCAAAGACGATTCAAGACCGACGATCTTCGTATCGGTTTGATGGGCGCTGCTGAGGTTCCTGACTGGAGTAGCTACCATGAAGGAACGGAAGTAGTAGCCGTCTGAACGTATGTGTTGATTGGACGGATATACGAGGAATTTGACGCCTCCGGTTTCGTTCAGACCCAGAACGGACTTGTAAATGGACTGTGTGTCTGACATTGGATTTTGTTCTATACTGATTGATCTCTGTTAAATATATATCTGTTTAGCGGCGGAGAATTTATTCTTTTGCTTAACGCCCTTCTCTGAGACGTACGAGCACATAGGTTATATATCGATGGAAATCAATCGTATGGAGTGGATTGCCTATGTGGCATGCCAAGATGCTGTGATCAAGGCTTTTGTTGCAAAGCAAAGTCTTGTGGTTGATGATCAAAGCATGGTCTACGTGGCCTGGCTTTGTGTATAGCATGGATTCGCGAGCCTCACATCTCGGTATGAGCTAAAAACGGGATACGGACCGCTGGGAGAGTACGACGTTTCTTTCTAGCTTTGGTGGTGTCAGTGACTTACCAGCCCTGACATTTATATCTACTTTTCACCTTTGTGGTTATTGGATGTGAGGCGCCTCGATTATATGTCTGTAAGGACCGGGAAACGTGTGTTCCAGCATAATTAATCCTCAAACGTAAGAGAGGACCGGCCCAGCCGATCCATGGTTACCCAGAGTGTGTAGTCCTGAGGCATTTGCTAGAATTTCTCGAAGCGGAGAGGAGCTTGCCCCTTGCCTCGACTCATGACGGAAATCCAATTTGCAATACGAGATAACAGATTCGATTGTAACTTATATATGGCGACATAGAGGCATGGGATGCTCATGTCGCCTATGATTGATATTTATGATGCTATTCATTTTTGAAACATATATGCACTAGTAATAATATCAAATTATTTTGCTTTACACGGATCAAGCATATTTGGCCATTATAAGGTAAAACTCTATCCTCCGGCTTGCGTTGCATTGTATGATGGGACTTGAGTCTTATAGTGGCTTCATTCTTTTTTAAAAGCATTGCGTTGTTTTAAAGAATTTACTTTGTTTTAAATGCACTAGCAATCACTGGAGTAAACCCGTTCCGCGAAAGTGGCGTGGTCCTATGATTTGCTTATTACTGTTGTTTAAACTGTTAAATAGATTCCTCATACTAGTCCCCATGACTGACTCGTTGTTTGTTTCACTTTGCAAACGCGGGTGCCCTTATTTTCGCACGGGCAGCCTAGTTCACAGGTGACAGGTTGTTTTTGGCTCTGCACTGTTGCATAGAGTGCATTTTGGCTCATGGCGAGGCTGACTTCACACAGATGACTTTGACATTTTCCTCCATTATTGTACTTATATTATGATTCCGCCACAGGCGATGCAGACTGCTTTACTTTCAGTATTTATTCTCGTATGTATATGTACCGCCTTCAGCGATGTAGACTGATACCCTTATTATGTCTCACTGCATGTATGTATTCCGCCTCTGGCGATGATGATTGATCACTCCCCTTTTATTTACTAAGTTATATCCTACGCTGTGCTATTCTGATGTTGTTACATGTTGTGATTCCGCTGTCATATCCATGTAAAATTATTTTATTTATTGTTTTTGCTATTATCTATACTCTGCTATGATGATTGATGTGTTATATTCCAATGATTATCCTTAATACCGCCCCTCGGATTTTGGGATCGTCACAGTTGGTATCAGAGCTTTGGTTAAACTTAGTTCCGGGATCTAACACATTAAACACCTCGTCAGAATAGGATCAGTAGTGTTCTAAGGCGAGTAGCTCATTAGAGATAGGATTAGCAATGTCCTTGAATGAGCTAAGCAGATTAGCAAAACAATTTGATCAGTACATCATTACCTTTCCTTATGTTCCCCTGATATATCATATATGAAAATTATCAAATCTGTGAGCTTGACTCTTTTCTTGCTTATACAGTACTCTCTCTGATGGCTACACGAGCAGCAGCGGCTAGAGGAGGCCGTGGAGGCCGAGCAGGAGTAGCAGGAGGACGGGGGAATATCCCCGTAGTAGAGGGAGGCCCTATTATTCTGCCACCAGCACCCCAGGACTTTGAGCTAGACAGAGTAGCGAAGAGGTATAGGAACCTGGGGGGAAACCCTTTTCTGGCCTTGGTACAGTGACAGAGGCTATAGCTTGGTTGAAGACCTGTGAAAAGATCTTTGAAGGCATGGGTTTGGGGACCAACAACAAAGGACGACTAGGTATTTGGCTCCTATAGGAGGAAGCAGAGTTGTGGTGGGATGCCATCACCTCAGAAGATGCAACAGGTACTGTTAGGACCTGGGAGCAATTCAAGACCATGTTCAACGAGAAGTTTGTACCTGAGCAGGCCTTAGAGAGGATGCGAGAGCAGTTTGCTAATCTCCAGCAGGGAGATCTCTCTATCCAGGATTACCTCAATAAATTTACTCAATTGTCGCGCTACGCTCCAGAGCTTATTATGACTAACAAAGCTAAGAACAAGAGGTTTATATTTGGGCTAAAGCGCAAGTACCATGACAGAGCCATGAGCAACATCAAACTCTCCTTCTCAGAATTGGTAGAAATGGCTTGCAATTATGAAGATATGGATGAAAGACACGCCAACCAAGACCGCGCCAAAAGCCAAGCTGTAAATAAGTGCAAAGCTTCAGCAGATCAGCCAGAGTCTAGCATTACAGCGGCCGCTACTCAGAAACATGGAAAGATACCGAAAGGGAATTGCTACAACTGCGGGAAGCCAGCACATTTTTCTAATGTGTGCAAAGCCCCGAGGAAACCAAAGGCAAATCCAGACCACAGCTCAGCCGAATGCTACAACTGCCATAAGAAAGGGCACTATAGCAGGAACTGTCCTCTGAACCAGAATGCACAAGTGGCTCATGTGTATAACGGGGAGACCCCGCCTGCTACCACCGATGGATCAGGTAAACCCGACGTCTTAGGAGGTACCCTTACCATTAAAAATATTCCTGTTTCTGTACTTTTTGATACTGGTGCATCACGTAGCTTCATCTCTAGTAACATTGTTACTAAGTTAAAGTTAAAAGTAAGAATTCTAAAAGAACCAATTAAAGTTCAAACCCCGATAGGAGGTTCTGTTAGTCTCAGTTCGTACTGCAGAGTGCCTATCTCTTATTCACGTTACAAGTTTCCTATCCACTTAATCGTTATGGATTTGTCTGAATTTGATGTTATTCTTGGTTTGTAATGGTTGACAAAATATAAGGCCAAAGTTAGATGTGCCGAGAGAATCGTGAAAGTTAAAACAAAATTTGGGCATATCACTATACCATGCCATGGCTCAGAAATTAATAGGATAGAATTTTGGTCTTCTTTAGAAGTTACTTCCCCTTCGTTAGAAAAGATACCGGTCGTTAAAAACTATGCGGATGTGTTTGAAGAAGTAGAAAACTTACCGCCGCAAAGAGAAATTGAATTTAGAATAGATCTAATTCCTAACGCCCGACCAGTAGTACATCCAATTAGAAGAATGGCCCCGAAAGAAAAAGAAGAGTTAGATAGTCAAACCAGAGAATTTCTTTGGAAAGGTCTGATCAGACCGAGCTTTTCAGCTTGGGGAGCAGCAATAGTATTTGTCTCGAAATCAGACGGTACTCTAAGACTTTGTGTTGATTACCGAGATCTCAATAAGCAGACACTAAAGAACAAATATCCCTTGCCTCGTATAGACGATCTGTTAGATCAATTAAATGGGGTAATAGTATTCTCTAGAATGGACCTAGCTACAGGTTTCCATCAATTATGTATAGCCGAAGACTGTATTCCTTTGACAGCCTTCAGGGGTCCCGATTTATTCTACGAATGGTTAGTAATGTCGTTCGGCTTGTGTAACGCTCCGGCATACTTCATCGATCTTATGAACAGAGTGTTCCGTGGTGTATTGAATAAATTTGTTCTAGTCTTCATCGATGACATTTTAATCTACTCCAAGTCGGAAGACGAACATGCAAAACATTTAGAACAAGTGTTGAAAATTCTGAGGAGAAATGTCTTGAAAGCTAAATTTTCAAAGTGTGTCTTCAGGCAGGATGAAGTTAAGTTCCTAGGCCATGTCGTATCAAAAGAAGGGATTGTTGTAGATCCAAGCAAAATTACAGCGATTCAGAACTGGAAACAACCTACTACCCCCATGGAAGTTCGAAGTTTCCTGGGATTGGCTAGTTACTATCGGAAATTCGTTCAGGATTTTTCAAAGATATCAGGTGTATTGACGAAGCTTACAAAGAAGCATGAGAAATTCAAATGGACTCCCGAATGTGAAGAAGCTTTCCGGGAGCTGAAACTGAAATTGACAACCGCTCTAGTATTGACAATTACAGAAGGCAACCAAGAATTGACTGTATGGACAGACGCTTCTATTAGAGGGCTAGGCGCAGTATTAATGCAAAAAGGCCAAGTGGTCGCTTATGCCAGCCGTCAGCTGAAGCTGCATGAAAGAAACTATGCAACTCATGATCTTGAGTTATTAGCTATCGTGTTTGCTTTAAGAATCTGGAGGCATTATTTACTAGACGAGAAGTTCGAACTATTTACCGATCATCAATCCTTGAAATATCTATTCACTCAGAAAGATCTAAACTTGAGACAACAGCGTTGGTTAGAATTCCTTGTAGCATACGATTTTGAGATCCTATACACTCCAGGGAAAGCCAATGTTGTAGCAGATGCGCTCAGTAGAAAGAATGAAATCATCGCCAGTTTTATCCTTACTTCTTCCTTAGAAGATAAGATTACTATTCTACAGAAAGACGATGAATTTATTAAAAGGATTAGCCAGCGGATCCGAGAAGGAAAACCCTCAGATTTTAGCCTAGATATCCAAGGGGTCCTAAGATTACGAGGGCGAATTTGTGTGTCAGGAATTCCTGAGCTCAGAAGGGAAGTACTTGATGAATGCCACAAGTCCAAATTAAGTATCCATCCCGGTGTGAGCAAAATGTATAATGATATCAAGCGCACATTTTGGTGGAAGGCGATGAAAAGAGATATTTCAGTATATGTTAGCAGATGCCCCACTTGTCAGCTAGTTAAGAGCGATCAGCAGAAATTGGCTGGACTATTACAACCATTAGAAATTCCAGGATGGAAGTGGGAGAAAATTTCGATGGACTTCATTGATGGCTTGCCTCAAACTAAGAAAGGAAACGACAGTATATGGGTGATCGTAGATCGCTTCATGAAGACTGCCCATTTTATACCTGTCCGATCCAACAGAACGGCTCAAAGTTTAGCACAGATTTACTTCAAAGAAATAGTTAAACTACATGGGGTGCCGCTCAATATAGTCAGTGATAGAGATCCCCTATTTACTAGCAAATTCTGGGAAGCATTCCAGAATGAATTGGGAACCAAATTGAATCTAAGCACCGCTTATCACCCACAGACAGACGGCCAAACCGAGCGGGTGAATAGAATTCAAGAAGATTTACTGCGAGCTTGCGTTATCGACTTTGGAGGCTCATGGGAAGATCACTTACATTTAGCCGAATTCTCTTACAACAATAGATATCAAGCAAGTTTGGGAATGTCTCCATTTGAAGCATTATACGGTAGACCGTGCAGATCTCCCGCATGTTGGGTAGAACCTGGCAACAGACTTGTGTTAGGGCCCGATATGATTCGAGAAGCATCTGATAAAGTCGACTTCATTAAGAAGCGATTGAAAACCGCACAGAGCCGACAGAAAAGTTATGCTGATGCGAGAAGAAGAGACTTATCATTTGCCGTTGGCGATTATGTTTATTTAAGAGTTTCTCCAATGCGGGGAGTAATCAGATTTGGCAAAACTGGGAAGTTGGCACCGAGATTTATTGGTCCCTTTCCTATACTTGAACGGATTGGAACTCTGGCATATAGGGTTTCATTACCTGATTGGTTGCCTGGTGTGCATGATGTGTTCCACGTGTCTCAACTCAGAAAACATGTTCATGATCCGGATCTTGTTGTAGAGGAAGCGGCGCAACAGGATATAGACATAACTCCAGAATTAGCGCTCAAAAGAGAGCCATTAAAGATAGCTGGCAAAGAAACCAGAGAGCTAAGGAGCAAAAAGATTCATTTAGTCAAAGTGCAGCGGAGTAGTGATCCTAGAGACTGTACTTGGGAGACTGAGGAAAGCATTAAACAAGCCTACCCCAAATGCAGGGTGGACATCTCTGACTAACTCCGGTGCAAGGTACCTTTACAATACTTTGCATTTACACTTTGTTTCCTACTTTGCTGTTATTTCCTTTTCGAGGACGAAAAGTTTTAAGTGGGGGGGGGGGGGGGATTGTAATAACCCGGAAAATGTGAACCAATTTAAAATTAGTTATTACCAAAGAATTTGAATAATTGCAATAGCATATTTCAATAAAATATAGAATTGGGGCTAGTATGGCAGTTTGAAATCTTGAATACAAACTTTGTCTGACTGTACCGGGTGGAAAATATAACGGATTTTAGCGAAACCAAAAATATTTCAATCTGTTTATGAATACCTTTCTAACGAATCTGAAAAATCGAAGTTTCATAATGGGAATCAAAAGTTATGGCCAAATGAATTTTCAGAAAGGTCGCTATATAGCATATATAGCCCTTGAAAATAGATATTTTGCAAACGACCTCGGAATTCGACGAAACCACTTTTGTTGGGTCTGGGATGTCAAAATATTGCTAGGTTTCAAATTTCATAATTTTTGAAGCTAGTATGTGAGCGGGGCAAAAGAAAATGTGATTTGTCAATTTCTGTTAAAAAGGGTCGACCTAAAAATGGACATTTGGCATATGAGCTCAGAATTCGACGAAACTGGTTTTGTTGGGACCGTATCGTCAAAACAAAGCTAGATTTATTTTTCTGGAATTTTTCGATTTAGTTTGTGACCCTGGCAAATTGAAATGTACGTTCAAATTAAATATTGAATGTTTTATATTTTAATTTGAAAAATAACTGACTGTAACAGCTGAAATGGCTAACGAAACATATCCCATTGTGTTCGGAATGGGGGTATTTAGCTAGGGGCGACAGTCGTTGGGTTCGGATTGGTGTTTGTTTTTAAAAACACTATTTAAAATTTCCTATAAGTCCTCGGCCAATCATATATTTTCTTTATTATTTTATTTTCTGAAAATATCTCAAAACCCTAGCCGCCTTAGCGATATCGACGGTTCGTCGAGCTCCATCCTTCCCCCTCATTTTCCCGCCGCCACAGGCGAAGCCAGGCCGCGCCACCACCACCATTCGAAAGCCCGTTCGCCCCTCTTCACATCCGACCTAGTTTCGCCACCATCAGAAGCGCCGCCATCGAGCTCTGACGCTCCGAAGTGGGCGCGTTTAAGCCGCCGCCCAGGGTCCATCTCGACGTCGAACTGGAAGAGACTGGTGGTGCCGGAAAGCCCTTCCATCCCTCGTCGACGTCCAACAATCTGATCGACCTATCGAGCAACGAATCAAGCGAAAAATCAAAACCTAAATTTGAGCAGGTTTGAAAACTAACAGGTTATTTAATTTTGAACTGTTTTTACACTATAAAGCGTTGCAAAACTTTGAAAAATAATATCTTTTTCGTTCGTTAACGAAATTTGATGAAACATGAGACACCGTGACCGCAAGGAGACTCTCTACCATCTAGCAGAAGCCGCGGATTTTTCTGATCTCCCTACGATTTTTAGCACTGCAAAAACCAATGTGAGGAATCTAAACTAAGTTGTGTGAATGGAATCGCGTTGTATAAATTATATTAGCGAAGTGTAAATTATATACACATTGTATACCTCATGTACATGTGTTGTATAAGTTATATTAGCGATGAATAAATTATACAAGCGTTGTATGAAACAAATATGCTTTGAATTGTGATGAAATGCAAGTGAATTATAGAAATAATATATATATATACTCCCCTCGTCCACAGACCATGGACGATATTTATTGCTTGTGATTGACGTAATATTATATGGTATGACAAATGGTTGGAGATAATTGTTTGTGGTTGATATTGTGGTTGAAAATACCTTTGTGGTTGAAAAATACCCTCTTGTGGTTGAAACAAATTAGAATAGGATTGTGGAATTGAAAATAAAACATGCCACCTGCGTGTGAACTAGATGCATGATCCCCATTGTCAAAGACCGCGAGGTTTTAAGGTAGAGCGAGGAGCCGTACTAGGGACGGTCCCGATTTTAACTACTCTGCCGTTATGCTTCCGAAATTTTCTGAAATATACGTGTGTGAGAATAATTTTCATTCGTTGAAATAAATTACATATGTTGAAACCAATATTCATGGGTTGAGTTGAAATTCATTCGTTGAGTTGAAATTCATGTGTTGAATATTATTTGAATTTAAACAAATAGCTTTAGCGATAAAAATCACATTTTTATATATATATATATACAAACTATAGAGAATATTCATGTGTTGAGTTGAAATTCATTCGTTGAGTTGAAATTCATGTGTTGAATATTATTTGAATTTAAACAAATAGCTTTAGCGATAAAAATCACATTTATATATATATATATATATACAAACTATAGAGAATATTCATGCGTTGAGTTGAAATTCATTCGTTGAATCGAAATTCATGTGTTGAATATTATTTCAATTTAAACAAATAGCTTTAGCGATAAAAAATCACATTTTTATATATATACAAACTATAGAGAATATTCATGTGTTGAGTTGAAATTCATTCGTTGAGTTGAAATTCATGTGTTGAATATTATTTGAATTTAAACAAATAGCTTTAGCGATAAAAATAACATTTTTATATATATACAAACTATAGGAAATATTCATGTGTTGAATTGAGATTCGTTCGTCGAGTTGAAATTCATGTGTTGAATGTTATCGTATTTTAAAATGAAATGAATAGACAATAAAATCTACATCTTTATTGTGAATATAAAGTGTTAAAACAGCCACGTGTTGAATAAATATTTTTGAAGATAAAAATATTTCTTTTATCATATATACGCTTTGATAAAAATACACACGTGTCGAAATAAATAATAGGTTGCTAGAAATATCATTATTAGCTTTGTTCTACATATATATACATGTGTTGGACAGGAAAAATGGATTAGCTGTAGAGTAAAGAAATTATTTGCGTGCCTGACAAATAGGTAAGCCTTGATGAGTTGGCTGCGCAATTTTATTTTTATATCAACTCCTGTGAATGCCATTGGATGCGGAGTGCTGGTTATTCTGTGTGAAATAATAAACATTGCCATAGGATAGTAACAATTAATTTTGAACTACAATACATGGCATACTTCCTGACGACAGGCATACTTCATCATATTCCACATAAGCAATTGGAGCTTGTGTGACGAGGTGGAAGATTTACCATACGAGCGAGAGACTTGTATGGCGATGATTATATACTACAGGTTGAACTGATGACTGATATGGACTATATAAAATATGACGATAAATTGCCAGATTAATAAAAACCCCACACGGGTCTGGAGTTGACAATAATCACGTCTCTCTAGTTATTAGATACGACACATGGACTATTTATTTCCACACGGAGCGGGGTGACGAGAATTTATTCTCTGGAGTTATTATCTATACACGCTCCCCCGTAAACACCCGAATATATCACTATAAATATGTGGATGCTTTATAGGATTTATTAGGTACCTAACACGGCCCAATAAATTTCCAAACCCCTCCCCGTACAAAGGAGGTTATGGCGAAATTTTTCGAAATATTAAGGCGTTAGTAAAATATTTGAAGTGAAAACGAAGTTGAAATTAATGAATAAACTATATTTGAAATTATAGAATTAACTATATTTATATATATAAATATAAATATAATTAGAAGGAATCGAAGCTGTGTAGTTCGTGTTTCGAAATCGTAATTTGAAACGATTAGTACGAGAAATCCGACCATCGGATTTTCCCGAAACCGCAACCGCTGGGTTCGCCTTGGAAATATCTTTCCAACGGCACCAACCTTGTAAAAATCCAACGGTTGGATTGTCCGGAATGTTAAATTCAAATCTGAAGAAAAACAGCGCCAGAATCGTTTATATTTATATATAAATATAAATATAATTAAATTAAATCGAATAACGACGCTGCAGTTCGAATTTTGAAACCGTAACTTCAAACGACTAGTGTGGAAGATCCGCCCGTCGGATTTTCACGAAACTGGAACCGTTGGGTTCGCTTTGGGAATACCTTCCCACTGATATAGACTTTGTAGAAATCCAATGGTTAGATTTTCCGATATGTGTAAAACAAATTAGAGGAAAAACAACGCCAGTGCCACGGCACGACCTGAAACGTCGTTTAATTAAATATGGCCATTTTTAAATAAATAAAAATAGAGAAAAATCATTATAAAATATTATAGGCAACATAGATTGGAAATAATCCAATTTCGCTTGATCTGTTTGATATTTGATGGTTATATGTGTTGACGAAAATAACACTAAAGAACTGAAATATGGATGTCGAATAATATAACCATAGAAAGAATTGATTTGAATTCTAATTACGTGAATTATTTGAAAAGGCCGAGCTAACCCTCATTTCAAATAATTGATCGAGCGATTTGAATTGGGAAATGCAAAGACGATTCAAGACCGACGATCTTCGTATCGGTTGGATGGGAGCTGCTGAGGTTCCTGATTGGAGTAGCTACCATGAAGGAACCGAAGTAGTAGCCGTCTAAACGTATGTGTTGATTAGACGGATATACGAGGAATTTGACGCCTCCGGTCTCGTTCAGACCCAGAATGGACTTGTAAATGGACCGTGTGTCTAACATTGGATTTTGTTCTATACTGATTGATCTCTGTTAAATATATATCTGTTTGGCGGCGGAGAATTTATTCTTTTGCTTAACGCCCTTCTCTGAGACGTACGAGCTCAGAGGTTATATATCGATGGAAATCAATCGTATGGAGTGGATTGCCTATGTGGCATGCCAAGATGCTGTGATCAAGGCTTTTGTTGCAAAGCAAAGTCTTGTGGTTGATGATCAAAGCATGGTCTACGTGGCCTGGCTTTGTGTATAGCGTGGATTCGCGAGCCTCACATCTCGGTATGAGTTAAAAACGGGATACGGTCCACTGGGAGAGCACGACGTTTCTTTCTAGCTATGGTGGTGTCAGTGTAACAACCCGAAAATCTGGGCCAGTTTAAAATTTTTATTTTGGCAATTTTAGCGAATGTTGATTATTTAAAATGAATTATTTTAAATAATATCGACGAGAAATTTATTTTGAATATAATTCGAACGTATATATTTATACGCGTCGTCGTTGGAATATGAATATTTATATATAATTATAAATAGAATTGAAAATGGCGCGGTAGTTCGATAATTCGATTTCAAACTTCAATTGAATGTACCGGGTGCAAAACAATCCGGATTTTAGTGAAACCAAAAATGATAGAATCTAATTGATAATATCTTTCTATCGAATCCGAAAAATCAAGATTTCATAGCGGGAATCAAAAGTTATGTCCAGTTGAAAATTCTGAATAGTCGCTATGGAATTCAGGCCCTCAAAAATGGGAATTTTGCAAACGACCTCGGATTTCGACGAAACCACTTTTGTTGGGTCCGTGATGTAAAGTTATTGCTAGATTCCAAATTTCATAATTTTTCAAATCAATATGTGAGCGTGGCAAAGGAAAACGCGTTTGACCAGTTTCAGTTGATTTTAATCGACTGGAAATTGACCATTTTTCAAACGGTCTCAGAATTCGATGAAACTAGTTTTGTTAGGACCGCATCGTCAATACGAAGCTAGAAAGTATTTTTCTGAAATTTTTCTAGTTAGTATGTGACCCCGGTAAATTGAAATGTACGTTTAAAATTCAATATAATGATTTAAATGTAAATTAAATGCAAACTGATTGTAACGATCGAATCAGCCTGTGATACATATCCCATTGAGTTCGGAATGGGGGTAATACGCTATGGACGACAGGCGGTGGGCCTCGTTTTGAGGTCGAAAATAAAAGTTGCTTTTTGCTGAGAAATTAAATAATTTTTAAAAAAATAATAATATTATAATCCTTCTTTTATCAGCCGACCCCCCTTTTTTTTGAAAATCATTTCTGAAAGATAAAAAAAGGGGGGGGGGACCGCGCTCGGAACCCTAGCCGCCACCACTCGTCGTCGCCCCCCAGGACCTCGCCACCGGTTCTCCACTTCGCCTGCCACCCTCCACCTCGAGAACGACCTCGCCCTCCCTCCTTCGAGACCGCGATGCCCAAGATCGACGCAGCCGCCCAACCCCATCAAACGACGCCGCCGCACCCTGCCAGACTGTCACCGCTGGTCCCTCCCACCGACCGTCAGACGCCCCGCCTCCCTTTTCTTGACTACGGGCAACGAAGAAGACGAAGATGCGATAACGATGTAGATTTCTATCAAAGAAGAGTCAAAATGTTTGGATAGCTTTCGGTGAGAATTTCTCACCTTTCAATTCTCTTTTTCTAGTTATATATATATACTAGGATGCAGACGGTGCTTAGTAGCACCCGACACAATCGTCCACAGACCATGGACTTGTTTGTTTGGTTGCATAGATTAGTTATATGATGTGATTTGAATTTGGTTGTTTGGTGATTTTGATTGATGTGTGAATGGTGTGGGCCTTCACTAGACCGGGGATAAGGCTAGGCCTCGTCCCGTTTCTAGTATCGTGCCGTTATGCCGCCGAAATTTTCTAAAATAAGTTAGAAAAATAAAAAATATCATTTTATTGAATAAATGAATTGAATAGAAATTCATAGGTTGAAATAAAACGTTTTATCGTTAAAAATATAATTTTTAACGTGAAGTGAATAAAATAAAATATTCATTTATAAACCGGACGGTTTGTTT
>JASFAX010007596.1:0-22161 GCA_030737875.1 Allium sativum | reverse complement strand
AAGAATTCAATTTTGCTTTGAATTGAAATGGAAGTCGAAATAAATTTTGAAATGAATTTAAAACTGTTTATATAATTCGTTTTAAATAAAAATCGGCGAAGTATATATTATATATATTATATATATAATATAATGGCCTGAATAGAACGCGCCGCGCCGCGGCAGTTCGTGAATTTCGACCATTTATTTCAAACGGACATTGCGGGAGATCCGACCGTCGGATTCTCCTAAAACCGGAACCGTTGGGTTCGTATCGAAAAGAGCTTTCTAACGAATATTAGAAATTTGAAATCTAACGGTTGGATTTGGAATTACGTCCAAATCAAATTCGAAAAAGGTCGCTGTAAGTGCAGTTCGATGGCCGTTAATGGAAATCGACTGTACGGGCCTTGATAAAATTATTAAAAATAGTAATAATTTGTGTAAAATCATAAGAAGTGATTTGTGAAAGTTTGGGATGAAAAACTCCATATTTGAAAAGATAAAAATAGATTTTTATCGAAATGAACTAGATTTGAACTAGAATTATAATTCTATTTATTTTTAAATAAATAAATTGAATTTGAAATGGTTTTGAAAATAACCAAAATTTCCAATGATTGCATTGGAGTGGAGTTGAATCGAAATTGTCTTCGGAATATTTCGATGTTGGAATTCGTGATATTACAGGTGTTGTTATGGAAATTTGAAAGATATATTTGTATCGTTATTTCCAATACGACATTTGTTAGTCGTAGAATTCGATATTGAATATAAGCCGATATATTTTCTATTCAGAGCCTTGTATTGAATATCGAATGTGATTTGGGTTTGTCGTGAATGGTGTCTTCACTAACACTGTTCTTAAACCCAGTTGAGAAAAGATTAAATCTTTTTATTTAGATTTAATGAAGTGTACCAGTTAAATGATATTTAATTGGAATTGAAATGGGTATTGATTTTTGGGTTTATCGTGAACAGTGTTTTAAATAACACTTGTTCTTTAACCCGATAATTAATGAATGTGATTTGGGTTTGTCGTGAATGGTGTCTTCACTAACACTGTTCTTGAACCCAGTTGAGAAAAGATTAAATCTTTTGATTTAGATTTAATGAAGTTCACCAATTAAATAATATTTAATTGGAATTGAAATGATATTGATTTTTGGGTTTATCGTGAACAGTGTTTTAAATAACACTTGTTCTTTAACCCGATAATTAATGGGATGTGACTTTGGGTTTATCGTGAACCGTGTTTTAAATGACACTGATTCTTTAACCCAGTCACAGATTAAAACTAAGTGGAGTTTTAATGAATCTTTAATTAGATTGAAAAGATCGAGAATGGAGTATCACCAGTTTTGCTCCAGGCGATAGTTAAATCTTTAATTAGATTTGAACGTGAAATTTAGAAACTAACTGTCGGTTAGCCAAGCAGAATGGTTTTCTGGATATTGATCTGATGTTGGTTTCGGCCTTCGGGGTTAATATTTGGGGAATTATTCTCTTGATTAATTTACGGTTAGTGACTGATGAATTGGAATGAGGCGTATGTTGTGTTTGTGTAACACTTTTATAAAATATACGCGAGTTATTCGGGAAGACCGGGTTTATCCCATTCTGAATAACTGATACGACGATAAGTCGAAGATGAAGACGATGGTCGAAGACCGGAGGTCTTCACGTCGTTTGGGTGATAACTGATGATCTTGATTGGGCTGTACACCCAAGAAGATGGAAACAGTTGGTGATCGTCCAGACGTACTTGGAGATCGATGGATATGCGGGGTACTAGGTGCCTCCGGTTTCGTTCAGCCCCAGAACGGACTTGTAAATGGACTGTGTGTCTGACATTGGATTTCATTCTGTGTGACTGATATCGGTTGCATAGAGTGGTTTGCCTGTGTGGCATGCTAAGATGCAAATGATCAAGGCTTCTGTTGAAAAGCAAAGTCTTGTGGTGATGATCAAAGCACGGCCTTTGTGGCGTAGCTTTGTGTAACGTTTACTTCGCGAGTTTCACACCCGGTATGAACCAAAAACGGGAGAAAGGACCTCAGGGAGGGCCTGCGTTTCTTCCTAGTTAGAAGTGGCGTCAGTGGTTTTACACGCCCTGACGAGTTTGACTTATGTGGTTGTTGCTGTTGCGAGGCGCCTCGGATTGATCGGTCGTTCTCGAACCGATGGAGTCATTTAGTGGCTCATTTACGCCCCAAAGGGCGGGGAAACGTAGTGTTCAGGCATTTTAATCCACATCGGTGGACCGGCCCTGTCGCTCCTAGGGTCACTCGAGCTCTGATCCTGAGGCTGGGGCTAGGCAGTCTCGAATCGGTTGAGGACTATCTTTTGCCTCGGTTCATAGATGGAAATCCAATTTCCAAATACGAGACTTTGCGGTTTTGATTGTATATCCTATATATGGCGACATAGTGGGATGGGGCGCTTATGCCGCCTATGATTGATACTTATGATTTGAAGTTGTTTTATACACTATGCACTTATTATAGTATCAAATGATTTGTTTTAAACGTATCAAGCATTCTTTGGCTGTTATAAGGGAAAACCCTATCCTCGACTGCGTTGCATTGTGTGATGGGACCTGGGTCTTATAACAGCTTCATTTTTCTTTATTTAGCATTGCGCTGTTTGTTTTATGCACTGGTATTCTTGGGAGGAAACCCGTTCCGTGTTATACGGCGTGGTCCCTTGATTTACCTAACTTTAAAATAAAGATTAATAACTGTTTTAGTTCTCACACCAGTCACATGACTGACCTGGAGTTTATTGTTTTAACCTAAACTCTGGGTGCCCCTATTTTCGACACGGGCAGCTAGTAGTTTGGTTTTGCAGATTTATATTCACAGGATCCTGGTTTACAGCTGGAACGATATCCGGAAAGCTTTGTATCCGTATATCTTCTTCTAGTTGTTTATTGTATTATTTTCCGCTGCGTTGTATTTAAATGTAATTTAAATCTCTGATAATTCTGTGTAATATTCTTTTAAACTCTGTATATTCTTGTAATCTGATGCATTGTTGTAATATACAATGAAATGTTCTTTGTATGCGTTCTGTTGTGGCTTGTTCTCGAACTATCCGACGCTTTCCTTTACGGGGGAGTTGCGGGTCTTTACACGTGGTATCAGAGCTTTGGTTTACAAAGCTCAGAGAACAAGGCACATTAGAACCATACGAAAGAATTCATCAGATATTGGATTAGTAAAATCCAATGGGAATGACTCGTTAGAGATAGGATCAGTAGAGTCCTAGAACGAGTGTGAAGAGTAAATTTTTAAAGTGAAAACAAATTTTTTGTTTTGAAAATTTAAATCAATTATTCGTATTTGATTATTTATTTATATTGACGTGGACAATCCAGTATATATAGATTTTGCGTATACGTCTGATCCGCGTGTATTCGAAATTTTAATATACTGGATAGATATAGAATTATACTCTAGTCGCCCGGGGGTGATTCTGATGATTGATATATCATCATCAGAGTTTATATCCGAGTGACGAACGTGTAATATTTATATATTTCCTATTGGCTGGTGTGAGAACCAAAAATTAGATAGGGCTCATTGTTGTGAATTGGCATCAAAAATCTGATTTTTGTCTATGTATCAAAATTATGAATTTGAAACTTTAAATTCACTAATTGATTGATGTTTGTGTTGTTTGGTTAATTGTTTGCTAATTTTGAACCATTATGCATAATTTAAATCGAATATTGAACTGTATCGAAAATTGGTCGCATTTGCTTGCATATATGTACTTACATTGAACAGGTCATAGCAAGGAGGCTAGAGCCGAGAATAAAATTTGTTTGCCCGACAAATAGGTACATGTTTACTACATAATTTCCTGCGTTGTTTGGGTGATGATGATTTTGTGAGCCTATTGGCTAGCCGCTTGGCTTTTTCTTTTTCTTTTTGAGATCTGAAGGACCGGGGAAGCTATTTGAAATTCCCCGATGCTCCCGGTGCAGGGGAGGTTATGGCGAAATTTTTCAAAAATTTAGGGTGTTAGCCAAAATTTTGAAGTTTTGAAAATTCTCAGAAACTAAAGAGTTGGAGAATGGAAGCCAGATCGAGCGTAGAGTTGATTAATCAAACCACTTTCGACTTTGTTCCTTTTCGGGGACGAAAAGTTTTAAGTGGGGGAGATTGTAACAACCCGTAAAATCTGGGCCAGTTTAAAATTTTTATTTTGGCAATTTTAGCGAATTTTGATTATTTAAAATGAATTATTTTAAATAATATTGACGAGAAATTTATTTTGAATATAATTCGAACGTATATATTATATACGTCGTCGTTAGAATATAAATAATTATATATAATTATAAAAGGAATTGAAAATGGCGCGGTAGTTCGAAAATTCGATTTCAAACTTCAATTGAATGTACCGGGTGCAAAACAATCCGGATTTTTGTGAAACCAAAAACATTAGGATCTAATTGATGATATCTTTCCAACGAAGTTGAGAAACTGAGATTTCACTTTATAAATGATGAGATATGTCCAGTTGAAAATTCTGAATAGTCGCTATGGAATTCAGGCCCTTAAAAATGGACATTTTGCAAATGACCTCGGATTTCGACGAAACCACTTTTGTTGGGTCCGTGATGTCGAGTTATTGCTAGGTTTCAAATTTCATAATTTTTCGAATCAATATGTGAGCGTGGCAAAGGAAAACGTGTTTTGACCATTTCAGTTGATTTTAATCGACTGGAAATTGGCCATTTTTCTAACGGTCTCAGAATTCGACGAAACTAGTTTTGTTAGGACCGTATCGTCAATACGAAGCTAGAAAATATTTTTCGGGAATTTTTAGGGTTAGTATGTGACCCCGGTAACTTGAAATGTACGTTTAAAATTCAATATAATGATTTAAATGTAAATTTAACGGAAACTGATTGTAACAATCAAATCAGCTTGCGATATATATCCCATTGTGTTCGGAATGGGGGTAAAACGCTATGGACGACAGGCGGTGGGCCTCGTTTCGAGGTCGAATGTGAAAGTCAACTCTTTAGGATAAAATTTATTAATTAAATAAAAAAAAAAAAAAAAGAATATTATCTCCCCCTTTACTACCCAGGCCCCCCCCCCGATTTCCTTTTACAGAAAACTAAAAAAGAAAAAAAAAAAAAAAAGGGAAACGAAATCGAAATCGCCCCTTTCCCTCGTCGGAGCCGCCACCCCCGCGTCGGCCTCCTCCTCCAATCGCCCGCCACTCAGTTGAAGCCCCTGTCCCCTCTTCGGCCTCCTCCCCCTCGCGACTCTTTCCTCCTCCCTCCTCCACGCGAGGACAGCGAGCGCCCCCCCCGAACCCTAGCGCCGCCGATGAAGTCGAGCCCCCCCTCCGATCTGCAAGCCTCGATGAAGCCCCCCCGACCACTCGACGAGCCCCTGTAAGTTTTGGTTTTTTTTTATTTACTTATTTTCATTTAAACTGTAAAATTTTGTTGATTTTAAAAAACTGAATTTTTAGGAAGTTAAAAACTGAAATTTTATTTAAAGTAAAACTGAAATTTTATTTAAAGTAAAACTGAAATTTTTATAAAGTATAAAGCTGAAAATAAAAGGTTAAAACTGATTTTAAAATAAAAGAATAAAACTGATTTTAGGAATTTTAAAAACTTTGATTTGAAAAAGTTATTTTAAACTTTAAAGGTGAAAAGATTTAAACTTTAAAAGTGAAAGGTTTAGATTTTAAAAAGGAAAGGATTTGAACTTTTTGAAATAAAAATTCGATTTTTATATATTGAACTTTGAACTAAAAATTCGATTTTTATATATTAAATAGCGAACTAAAAATTCGATTTTTATATATTGAATAGCGAAGTAAAAATGTGATTTTTACGTATGTAGTGAAAGCAGCAACGAAGGTGACAAAAAGGCGAAACGACGAAGACTTCTGCAAAGGAAGAGCCGTGGAGCTGGATAGCTATAAGTGAGAATTTCTCACCTTTCTATTTTATTTCTAGTTATATATATATACTAGGATGCAGACGGTGCTTAGTAGCACCCGACACAATCGTCCACAGACCATGGACTTGTTTGTTTGATTGTTTGGTGATTGATTGTGATATTGGTTTGAATGTGGTTTGTGGTGTGAAAAATCGAATCGATAAATTGGTTAGGATTAGACGTGCGCCGTTATAAGGCGAAGGAGTAAGGCTAGGTTAGACCCTTACTCCAAATTTTGTGGTTTCCAAAATGAAATTGATTTGATTGATGAGTGAATGGCGTGGGCCTTCACTAGACCGGGGATAAGGCTAGGCCTCGTCCCGTTTCTAGTATCGTGCCGTTATGCTGCCGAAATTTTCTAAAATATGTTAGAAAAATAAAAATATCATTTTTTTTAAAGAATGAACCGAAGAGAAATTCATATGTTGAAATAAAATGTTTTGTCGTTAAAAATATAAATTTTAACGTGAATGTGAATAAATAAAATATTCATTTGCAAACCAGATGGTTTGTTTATGTACACTTATTTGAAGGACATTGATTGGGTCGATAAATTTTACACATCGCCCAACTGCACAAATAAAATCTGTGTTTGATTGTTTGAAACCCTACACGGGTGTTGGGATGATATTTGACGTACACTAATCCCGATTGTTTAGTTGTGTGTCGATCGATTGATTGACAGACTGTTATAAGCGTTGAATATTTATATTTGATGCTTATACAGTGTAGAATGCACTTTGGATGATGGTTGATTATTCATCGTTGTTGATATATGCATGTGTTGTAGAAAATCCATATAATTAACATTATATGGTAATTGATTGGGCCTCATTCCAGTTTTGAAAAAGAAATATTTGAAAAAGAAATATTTGAAATAGAATATTTGAAAATAAAGGAATATATGAAGCCGTGTTGATTAGATTGACGCCATTTTGACGTGAACGATATTTATATCAATTGAAAACGAATTCGAAATGAATTGAATTGAAAACGATTTCGAAATGAATTGAATTGAAAACGATTTCGAAATGAATTGAATTGAAAACGATTTCGAAATGAATTGAATTGAAAACGATTTCGAAATGAATTGAATTGAAAACGATTTCGAAATGAATTGAATTGAAAACGATTTCGAAATGAATTGAATTGAAAACGATTTCGAAATGAATTGAATTGAAAACGAATTCGAAATGAATTGAATTGAAAACGAATTCGAAATGAATTGAATTGAAAACGATTTCGAAATAAATTGAATTGAAAACGAATTCGAAATGAATTGAATTGAAAACGATTTCGAAATGAATTGAATTGAATATGAATTCAAATTGAATTGAAATTTGAATTGAACAGAAATGAATTTTGAAACGAATTTATAAAGAAGAATTCAATTTTGCTTTGAATTGAAATGGAAGTCGAAATAAATTTTGAAATGAATTTAAAACTGTTTATATAATTCGTTTTAAATAAAAATCGGCGAAGTATATATTATATATATTATATATATAATATAATGGCCTGAATAGAACGCGCCGCGCCGCGGCAGTTCGTGAATTTCGACCATTTATTTCAAACGGACATTGCGGGAGATCCGACCGTCGGATTCTCCTAAAACCGGAACCGTTGGGTTCGTATCGAAAAGAGCTTTCTAACGAATATTAGAAATTTGAAATCTAACGGTTGGATTTGGAATTACGTCCAAATCAAATTCGAAAAAGGTCGCTGTAAGTGCAGTTCGATGGCCGTTAATGGAAATCGACTGTACGGGCCTTGATAAAATTATTAAAAATAGTAATAATTTGTGTAAAATCATAAGAAGTGATTTGTGAAAGTTTGGGATGAAAAACTCCATATTTGAAAAGATAAAAATAGATTTTTATCGAAATGAACTAGATTTGAACTAGAATTATAATTCTATTTATTTTTAAATAAATAAATTGAATTTGAAATGGTTTTGAAAATAACCAAAATTTCCAATGATTGCATTGGAGTGGAGTTGAATCGAAATTGTCTTCGGAATATTTCGATGTTGGAATTCGTGATATTACAGGTGTTGTTATGGAAATTTGAAAGATATATTTGTATCGTTATTTCCAATACGACATTTGTTAGTCGTAGAATTCGATATTGAATATAAGCCGATATATTTTCTATTCAGAGCCTTGTATTGAATATCGAATGTGATTTGGGTTTGTCGTGAATGGTGTCTTCACTAACACTGTTCTTAAACCCAGTTGAGAAAAGATTAAATCTTTTTATTTAGATTTAATGAAGTGTACCAGTTAAATGATATTTAATTGGAATTGAAATGGGTATTGATTTTTGGGTTTATCGTGAACAGTGTTTTAAATAACACTTGTTCTTTAACCCGATAATTAATGAATGTGATTTGGGTTTGTCGTGAATGGTGTCTTCACTAACACTGTTCTTGAACCCAGTTGAGAAAAGATTAAATCTTTTGATTTAGATTTAATGAAGTTCACCAATTAAATAATATTTAATTGGAATTGAAATGATATTGATTTTTGGGTTTATCGTGAACAGTGTTTTAAATAACACTTGTTCTTTAACCCGATAATTAATGGGATGTGACTTTGGGTTTATCGTGAACCGTGTTTTAAATGACACTGATTCTTTAACCCAGTCACAGATTAAAACTAAGTGGAGTTTTAATGAATCTTTAATTAGATTGAAAAGATCGAGAATGGAGTATCACCAGTTTTGCTCCAGGCGATAGTTAAATCTTTAATTAGATTTGAACGTGAAATTTAGAAACTAACTGTCGGTTAGCCAAGCAGAATGGTTTTCTGGATATTGATCTGATGTTGGTTTCGGCCTTCGGGGTTAATATTTGGGGAATTATTCTCTTGATTAATTTACGGTTAGTGACTGATGAATTGGAATGAGGCGTATGTTGTGTTTGTGTAACACTTTTATAAAATATACGCGAGTTATTCGGGAAGACCGGGTTTATCCCATTCTGAATAACTGATACGACGATAAGTCGAAGATGAAGACGATGGTCGAAGACCGGAGGTCTTCACGTCGTTTGGGTGATAACTGATGATCTTGATTGGGCTGTACACCCAAGAAGATGGAAACAGTTGGTGATCGTCCAGACGTACTTGGAGATCGATGGATATGCGGGGTACTAGGTGCCTCCGGTTTCGTTCAGCCCCAGAACGGACTTGTAAATGGACTGTGTGTCTGACATTGGATTTCATTCTGTGTGACTGATATCGGTTGCATAGAGTGGTTTGCCTGTGTGGCATGCTAAGATGCAAATGATCAAGGCTTCTGTTGAAAAGCAAAGTCTTGTGGTGATGATCAAAGCACGGCCTTTGTGGCGTAGCTTTGTGTAACGTTTACTTCGCGAGTTTCACACCCGGTATGAACCAAAAACGGGAGAAAGGACCTCAGGGAGGGCCTGCGTTTCTTCCTAGTTAGAAGTGGCGTCAGTGGTTTTACACGCCCTGACGAGTTTGACTTATGTGGTTGTTGCTGTTGCGAGGCGCCTCGGATTGATCGGTCGTTCTCGAACCGATGGAGTCATTTAGTGGCTCATTTACGCCCCAAAGGGCGGGGAAACGTAGTGTTCAGGCATTTTAATCCACATCGGTGGACCGGCCCTGTCGCTCCTAGGGTCACTCGAGCTCTGATCCTGAGGCTGGGGCTAGGCAGTCTCGAATCGGTTGAGGACTATCTTTTGCCTCGGTTCATAGATGGAAATCCAATTTCCAAATACGAGACTTTGCGGTTTTGATTGTATATCCTATATATGGCGACATAGTGGGATGGGGCGCTTATGCCGCCTATGATTGATACTTATGATTTGAAGTTGTTTTATACACTATGCACTTATTATAGTATCAAATGATTTGTTTTAAACGTATCAAGCATTCTTTGGCTGTTATAAGGGAAAACCCTATCCTCGACTGCGTTGCATTGTGTGATGGGACCTGGGTCTTATAACAGCTTCATTTTTCTTTATTTAGCATTGCGCTGTTTGTTTTATGCACTGGTATTCTTGGGAGGAAACCCGTTCCGTGTTATACGGCGTGGTCCCTTGATTTACCTAACTTTAAAATAAAGATTAATAACTGTTTTAGTTCTCACACCAGTCACATGACTGACCTGGAGTTTATTGTTTTAACCTAAACTCTGGGTGCCCCTATTTTCGACACGGGCAGCTAGTAGTTTGGTTTTGCAGATTTATATTCACAGGATCCTGGTTTACAGCTGGAACGATATCCGGAAAGCTTTGTATCCGTATATCTTCTTCTAGTTGTTTATTGTATTATTTTCCGCTGCGTTGTATTTAAATGTAATTTAAATCTCTGATAATTCTGTGTAATATTCTTTTAAACTCTGTATATTCTTGTAATCTGATGCATTGTTGTAATATACAATGAAATGTTCTTTGTATGCGTTCTGTTGTGGCTTGTTCTCGAACTATCCGACGCTTTCCTTTACGGGGGAGTTGCGGGTCTTTACACGACCTTACTGGTGTTTTATATGCAATGTTTACGATAATGTATAAACAGTGTAAGGGTAAAAATGTAATCCCTCTTACGCTATTTTAATATGTTATATTTAACCATAGATATTATTATAATAGCGTACTATATTAAATGATATTAGTTTGACGGACCCTTAGGAGATGGAAATTCCCGTAACATCTCTTAAGTTATTGCACTCATATTATTACATGCAATTTGATTTAACTAATATGAGAATGATTTAGTTCAGATCCGAGTGTTTGTTGTGTTTTTTTTTTTTTTTTTTTTTTTTTTGCAATACGCTCGGGTCAGACCGAGTTACAATTAGCGAAAATTCCATTATGAAGATGAAGATGGAGCTCAACAGACTTATTAAAAATATTATTCCGCTGCATATATTGATATGTTGTATGTTAATTTACTCTGATAAATTGTGTAAGTATAATCAAACATATGTTTTAACAGCCTCATGAACTGTTATTTATTTATTATATTTTGTCCTTCCGCTGTGAGATTCTGTGTTGTTTTTCTTCCTTCTTCTTTCCTTTAATTTTTATCCCAATAACTATCTGTATTTTTGATCTGTTTATGTTGACATTTAGGATCATTGTCGATTTGAACGATCAAAAATCTCGGTTGTTACAGGACTTATCTTCCCATAGGAAGATTAGTAGTTACGCCTGTTCCCACCAATGCATCGATGTCGCTTGGAGCTAGGTATACTTATTTTTTGGTTTATTTTGTTAAATACAACACATACCGTTTCTAATATATGTACATTCAAAATTGTGTGTTAGGTGGGATGGAAAAAAGAACACGCGACATACACCGCGGTGAGAGTTGTCATTTTACCGCAATGAGTTGGACGTCCTTACAGACGAAAAGGTTACATGGTCGTTGTACACGCAGGAGTTACTTGCCCCACTACCAGTCACGTGTAGAGCTCATAGGTACCTTTAGAAGGCGAGAGTACCTATGATAGCCTACAACTTCACTGCTTGGCACCTTCCCGATAGGCTTATGAGAAAGTTTAGCCTCATGCAGCATATACCGGATGATGCACCTCCTTACATTGAGGGTTACTGTACGCAGGACTTTCACACATTTCATGTTATGTGTAATGACTGTGAGAACCGTATTGAGTCTGAGAGGGAGCCCACCATATCCACGGCGCAGTACATGAGGTGGTACTGGAACATAACATGATGCTATGTTGTTAATCCCAGAGTAGATTCTGCGTTAGCACCGTACGTTCCTAGAACACCACTAGAGAGGAATTTAGTAAGTTGACGTGTGTAGAATTAAATACAATTAAGTTCATTTATTCATTGTATCTAACTTTCTTTTAAATTTGCATGCTGTCGGTATTAGTCGTGCATGGGAAGAAGCAGAAAAGCTCCGGCAGAGGCATAAGGACGAGGAGGGAACGGCTATGTGCACAAACATACAACGGATTTTAGGCATGATCTTGTGCATAATCAAGCTAGATCGGCCGAAACCACCATCTCCTCCGCCACCTCCTCCTAAAGGTTCTCCTACCCCTCCGCTAGTAGCACATGAGGAAACTGCCCATGACCCATCACAACCAGCACCTACATTACTCCATTCCAGCAGTGCACGACGCACTAGAAGTAGCAATGACAGTGGTTCGTCTACAACTTCCGCACCAATAGTCAGGCGGCCGAGGCGAAACTAGTGCACCTTTGATTAGTTGTAGTAGTAGTAGTGTATGTCTAATTAATTGGATAATATTCTTTGTGTAATTATTTGCTATGTTTTGGTACGTCTTTTATTTCTTAGCTTTGGATAAAACTAGTGTACGTATAATTATTTGGTTCGTTTGGCTATAGGTCATTCAGTTTCCTTGTTTGCCATCCGTATTTTTGGTTTTGATATTCGTATTAACTAAACGACGTTTAAACGTATAATTTATAATATAATTAAAAACGAGCTCCTAACGTCGTAGTAGTTCGTAGTTTTACGCATTGAACTTTAGCTGAATATATATGATTCGTTCTACGTCGGATTTTTTTGAAACAAAAAACGTTCGAATCTATTGAACTATATTTTTATAACAGAAGAGAAAAATGAAGATTTTATACTGCAGATTTTTATTTATGTCCAAATCAAATTTTCAGAAAGTCGCTATGGAATCGTTTATAAATCATAATGATTTATTAGTAGTTTATGCAGAATTTTTATGTAATATGAACTACGCATCGATTTTACTGTACAAGGGAGTAGTCAACACAACACTACATCACCGTGTTGTTTGAATGTGATGTTGTGTGTAGGCTAGTTTGAACATGGTGTTGTGTGTGAGTTTGTTAGAGTGGGGATTTACTGAAGGCGGGTTTTGGAAACTCGCCTATGTATTTTACTGAAGGCGAGATTCCAAAACTCGACTTCGGAACACAAACAGATCTACATTTGTAATTTTTTCTGAAACATGGCTATTTGCGTTATTGTTTATTGTAACGGCTGGAAATTTCCGACTCCTCGAGAGTCGGAAATTCCGAGACGTTAGTGAAAGAATTTAGAAGGTGAGAGAGAAAAGATAGAACTAATAGAATAGAAGAAGAAGAAGAACATCAGAATCATCAGAGTAACAAGAATCTCACAGCGGAACAAATAACATATAATATATAACATAACCTTGAAGTACACAGTTATATATATACAATAGCACTTATCAGAGTACAACACTTACAACACAGCGGAAATAACTATAGCTATCAAATCTTGCAGCCTCCTGCTCCAAGCTCTCCAAGTATATCTGTAAATCCCGACTACTTGACTGCCCGTACAAATTTAGGCACCCAAGAGTTTAGGGAAAACAACAAAGTAAACTCCGGGTCAGTCATGGGACTGGTATGAGTAAAACAATTTAAACATGTATATGAACAAGTAAACGATATCTCATAAGACCACGCAGCATAACGGAACGGGTTTTCCCTTATGAGAATCCAAAATATCTTTATATCAAAAACCTTTTGATATTATAATAATGTCTATGTACAAATAGATATCAACTAGCAGAAACGCTTGCATCTCACGTTCTACATACATAGTATAAAATCATAAACCGCAGGGCGCTTAACGGAGAATGGATTCCAACAGACAAGGTATGGGAGCACCTTCTGAATAGTGTACTCTAGAGGTGATACACTCAGGGTTCAACAAGAACGTCTTGCAACCCGGCCACACATGACCGCTCACTCATTTAGCTTGAGTGTCGCGAATATATTGCCACCACGGTTATAGGCCATCAAACCGTCATCCGAAGATACAGAATCAAAAAGAAGTATAAATATGAATATTCTCTAGATCGGTGACAATACACCCTGCTTGGGGATGACCCAACTAGCCATGCTGCCTAGCCCAACTTTTGTTATTTCCTGGTGTGAGGCTAGAAGCTACGTCTATCTTCAGAACATCTGATCACCATTCACTTTGAATGCCACATCGTCATACCCGCCAAATCACAAATTGACTTATTCAAAAATAGCACGGGTATACAGCTAAGAGAAACGAATTCCTCCGCCACCAAACGTGGATACGTTTGAACAGATCAACTTACGCGATCCATTGGATATACTCTGTCAGACCTTCTTCCATATACGTTGTCCTGGGACTGGACAAACCGAAGGCACTATTCAGTATATCCATCTTAGTCACTGTTATCTAAGACTTATACAACAGCCCTTGCACTTTACTCCGTCTTCAATTTATCTTTGGCAGATATTGCTCGCAACTCTTATGCCAATACAGAGTGGTTCTTTGGATAATAATCCAACCGGTCTCTCCATATTAACCACGTTAAAATGGTAAAAACTTTGATAGTCTGTGATTCAACTATCAAATGAAAACATGTCGGTGTACAAACAACGATCTTATTTCCAAATGGAAATTCGATCGATCAATCATCATATGTTCATATTTCCTTATTTCATATATTTAGAAAATATATGTTATTAATCATTGGAAAACATTTCCATAGTTTATTTTCACATCACTATTATTTCGCAACTATCAGTCCCTAACTGTAACTAGTATGAGAACAATTCTCTAAGTATCAATCCGGAAGGTCGAAACCAACACCAGATCGTCACTTAGAAAACCGTTCAACTTACCCTCTCCAGTTAGTTTCTGAATTTGCTTAACTCTATTTCTTAAATTCTTATCATGAAAACATTTCATTTTTTTTTATGTTTAGAAAACATATCTGACTATATTTGGAAAACGTTTCCTAAACTCATTTACGGATTTCTAATGAACGTTGTATAAAACATCGTTACGCTTAATCCATTTATCGCTTATTCCTTAACTTTATTTCTAATCAACCTTTTAGATCGAACCACAACTATTCCTTTGTCAATTCTGAAGTCAATCAAGTTGGGGTATAGTTACCTCTCAGACCTTAATTGAACAACGTCCTTTACTGTGAAATAGATGAAGCTCATCACTCACCTTTTACAATCATCTGTTTATGCAAATTCTCGGATTCTGGTTACGAATCCACTTCTTATATGACAGTGTTTGATTATAACTATAACGTTATAATTCCTACCCCTATATATTTTATTTCCTAACTCGACTAATTTAACAGACACCTAATTTCTAAATCAATCACTAAATCTTGATTTAAACCCTGGAACGTAAATAGTACTTTCCCGAATTCGCTATAATCGAATTCGACGTATAACTCTCTTTCGAGTAATCTCTATTTGATTAACTCTTCTTCGAATAACCTATATTCGATTATCTCTCTTCGAATAACTCATATTCGAAATCTCTCTCTTTCGAATAAACAATATTCGATCTCTTTCTTTCGAATATGCTATATTCGAAAATCTCCTTTTGATTTACTAATCGATAACTCCTTTCGATCAAAATAAAATTGATAACTCCTTTAACTCTATTCGAATAACTAATATCCGACTAACTCCTTTGGATCAACTCATTTGATTACTCCTTCGAATAACTAATTCGAATAACTTACCTTCGAATAATCAATATTCGATTTACTCTAACTTGATTACTTAATTCTAATCGATTTACTCCATTTCGATTCAACTTAATTCAAATCGATTAACTTAACTCAAATCGATTAACTCCTTTCGAATAACTAAATTCGATTTAACTCTAATTGAATAACTAATATTCAATTAACTCTTACGTGTTTAACTCTATTTGAATAAGAAATTTGAATCACTCTAATGTGTTTAACTCTATTCAAATATCTAATTCGAATAACTCATTTCGAATAACTAAATTCGATTAACTCTTTTAACTTTACTCGAATAACTATATTCGATTAACACCTTCTTTCGAATAACTATATTCGATTAACTCTTCGACTAACTCCTTTGGATTAACTAACTTTGAATAACTCCTTTGGATTAACTAACTCCGAATAACTCCTTAGGATTAACTAACTTCGAATAACTCCTTTGGATTAACTAACTTCGGATAACTCCTTTGGATTAACTAACTTCGAATAACCAATATTCGATTACTCTTCTCTCGAATACACCATATTCGATAACTCTACTTCGGATAAGTGATATTCGACAACTCTACTCGATTAACTCTACTTGGATAACTCTAACTGATCAATTCTAACTGATCAACTCTAACTGGTCAACTCTAACTGGTCAACTCTAACTGGTCAACTCTAACAGGTCATCTCTAACTGGTTAACTCAACTGGTTAACTCTAACAGATTAACTCTAACTGGTCAACTCTAACTGGTCAACTCAACTGGTTTAGCCTAACTGGTTAACTCTAACTGGTTAACTCAACTAGTTAACTCTACTGGTTTAACCTAACTGGTTAACTCGTCTTGATTAACTGAACAAATCCACTTAGTTTAACTTAGCTGATTCACGTTGATTAACTCTAACTGATTCACTTAGTTTAACTTAACTAATTCACTTCGATTAACCACTTGGTTAACTTAACTAATTTACTTCGATTAACCACTTAATTTAACTTAGCTAATTCCCATCGATTTATCGCTTAGTTTAACTTAACTAACTTACTTTGGTTAACCTAACCAAATACTTTGATAAACTTGACTAACTTGCTTTGGTTAACCTAACAAATTACTTTGTTTAACTCGACTAACTTGCTTTGGTTAACCTAACTAATTACTTTGTTTAATCCTTTTCTCACACTCTGGTTATAATTCCTACTTCTACAATATCTCCTTAAAATCCATATCGTGTTATACTTGTGTGCGAGGCACGTGTTTAAATCTATCATTGTATAATTCTATTTATTTTCCGAACAAGTGTTCCTTTATTTATTCCCTAAATAAATATTCCATTTATTCAAAATCTAAATAAATGTTCCTTTATTTATTTCCTAAATAAATAAATGTTTTCATTTTATAAAATCCTATCGATTTTATAAATGCGATTTATTTTCAATATAAACATTGAAAATTCCATTTTTACATTCTAGTATCACCTACGGTGTGTAACGTGTCGTATAACAATGATCGGTATCATTCAAACATATGAAATCAATATCAGATTTCATAACACATCATATATCACAATATATGAAAAACGGTAAAATAAATGTTGAGGAATCCAGTCGGATTCCTCCAACCTGTTTCCCTGCATCACAGATGTTAGACAATATAGATAACCTCACTTTCAGTTCCATATGGTATATTCTGTTAAACAGAATCAATATAGAATTTTAACTAACTAACTAGCAGTTCACTCAAACAATCAACACACAGTCAAACAGACAATTTTAACAGTTCTAACAATACAACATGCAATTATAAACTGTTCAGAGTTAGTGAGGTTTACTCACCTTGGACGATCATCGTTAAATAACGATAACTGTCGCTTGATTCAGTCGGACATTTATTTCGCTATAAATTGTAATGAGCCCCAAATTACTTCCAGTCAGTTCCGTTATGCAGTGTTAGTCCACACGATCCCAACGCGACTGACCATTCATCGATCATATATATATATACTGGTCCACACATACCAATCCGCACCCACGTTCAGTAGCAATTTCTACTAAACTTCCCTTCCCCTGTTCGTAAGCAATTTCTACATCCTTTCTTAATATCCATCACGATATCTCGTTACCCAACCAGTAGTCCAACCGACTTCACCACAAAACATCTCACTCGCTTCTCCAGACAAATTGTACCCATTACATTGGCCCTTTAGTTTTTTATTAAGATGGCCACGCCACCCCTGTTTCATGAAGATAAGACAAACAAAAATTTCATCTCCTCTTCACAATAAAACTCGGCATCCAACGTTCGTCAATCCTCCGTATCCTGATAGAGTTGGCGACTCCCGTTGTATTGAAAACGTTCCTATGGTTGACAAAGCGGTTGTTGCATGGAGTCCGTAAACACATACTTCAAAGCTTCCTTCTCCAAAACATTTAGGTCCTCATAATCTCATATGTCTCCCCTTATCAAACTGGTACACACACAATTCTGTGATGCAGATCCCAGATTTTTAACTCCACGCGTTTGTCATATGTACACATGAGAAGTTTTACTGATACAAATAGTATCTTCTCTATCCCATAACATGACTTGCCATCTTCCCTTTCTGTATTTGCAACTCCAGTACACACATTCCCACTTTACAAAAAACCATACACGTACATCCTACCTCAAGAAAAGATGCGAGTCACCCCATGCATTTTATCCCCTCTCAACGCATGCCACTGTCTCCTCACACACCATTTGAACACACGCCTTCTGTATATTTTCCTTCATCCATCATTTTAAGCCACACCACTTCCCTTCCTTTAAATAACCCCATGCATCCTCCTTCTGCCAAAACGTTTGGCTATCCACTTACACTCATCATGATGCACACCTCTTAATCCCAGCTCGCAGCAACCCTCATGCCATTCAACAGATCCACACTTACGTCTGTTTTCGTCTTCCAGTAAGACTCGCGTCTTCTTCCTTGATGTCTCCTGATGTGGCGAACCCAAAACCAGCGAACCCCTAAGTAGTTCGAATGCTCCAAATCTGAGGTCGAGATGAAGAGGAAATCCAGGCCAATCCAAGGGAGTTAACTTTGTAATTTATTGGATTTTATTTGGCTTTGTTTTGGATTTTAAGAGGTGCGATTTTCTTTTGTTTTGCTGAAGAAATAATGTGCGGCGGATTTCTGCCGTTGACTAGAGAAATGAGAATGGGAATTAGGTTTTAACGTTTTAAAAGGGTATTTATATATACGGGTATATATAGGACGTGGAGTTAGTTTGCCCATATATTTTATGTGGTGTAATGAAAAGGAACTTGAACTTCTGTTTATCACTGAAACGAAGGGGTTAGGTTTTTAGGGATAGAATATTTAAGTTATACATTTTTGTGACCCTTCTACATGAAATTCTGTTCTCATCCAGATGGCCAACGACAGAAATAAATATACCGTTGTGATGAGCTCGGTGTCACGAACTCAAAAATATAATAATATCGGTAGACGGACTCATATTTTGAAACTTCAAAATGTTGATTTCAGGGTGCGAAATACTTCAAATAAAAAGTCGTTTATTTAATTAATTAAAAATTTCCATAAAATTCTAAAAATTAAATTATCGCTATGTCCCAAAAGAACCTTGTCTAATTTCAACCCCGATATTCAAATATATTGAAATAACCGTTATGGCCGATAAACGATTTTATAGCGACTATTCTGAAATTTGATTTGGACATATCTCAAAATCTACCCGATGAAATCCTGATTTTCCTCTTCCACTAGAAAGATATACTCCACCAGCTCCACACGTTTCTTGTTTCACAGAAATCCGATTTAAAATGAATCTTGTATATTCAGTTGAAGTTCGAATTGCCAAATAGCGAACTGCAGCGCTATTTCAAGTTCTATTTTAATTATATTATAATTATACGTTCGAACGTTGTACTTTAAGTTATCGATATCGCCAAATCGATATATAAATAATTAAATAAATTAATTATTCGACAACTAACAAAACGCACCATTACAGACTTCCCCACTTAAAATAATTTCGTCCTCGAAATTGCTAAGTTAGAGGTTGACCCTATATATTGGAACTCCTAAGATTGGTTTACCCTTTATTTCTGATTTCAACCAAACCACTTAATATTGACTAAAATATTTATTCTTCCGACTAACTAAAATTTTCAAAAATTCTGAAAATTTTCTACACCTTAAATTTTCGGAAAATTTTGCCATAACCTCCTTTGTACAGCCCTATCGGTAAAACCACAACTCGCCTCTCTAGGCCTCCTCCAACCCAAAATAAAATCAAACAGCCAAGCGGCTTGCCAATTCGGCTCATAAAATCCAAACTCATATATAATATAAACTTGTACCTTTTTGTCGGTCGTATCATTATATCCTTTTGATCTGTTATCACTTCTGCATATATCATGGTCATTCCACTCTGTTTATATCCTCAAACCAAATCATTCGCTTATACCCAAGCCGAATTCCATCCAAACTCCAATATCAAATTTCAAACTATTGACTTATCAATTTGGTTCCATTCTAGATTATTCTCTAACCAAATCCCGATTTATTTAACTTGGTTCAAGTTAAATTTTAATCTACTTATTTGTTTTTACCATCTTGATTCATTTAACTTAACAAGTTAAATTTTAAATTTCAAGATTTAAATTCCTGGGTTTTATTTCAAATCAATTTCAAATCCTAACACCAATTCAAAACTTTTGAATTTCTAAACAACTTGTTTTCTCAACACAAATTCGAAAACAAAACCCTTGGTAGTAATCCGCCACTTAGAAACTCGAAAATCACACCGACGATGTATCGATCCATCCTCGGAATTATTTTCCAGTCATCCAGGTGAGTTAGATACTATAATTATTTCAAATTGAAAAACATTTTCAAAATCTCCCAGGAACTTAAAATTTCCTTATTTTAATTCCATATTCTGATTTAAATTTCAGATTTTAATTCAAATGATTCCACGTATTTTACTTATAGGAATTCTGATTGGTTATATATATAACCATTTAATTTAAAATCTTACTCGATTATAATAACAACCAATATATCTAATATATTAAAATTTTGATATATATATATATATATATATCTTTATATCAAAATATACTTTGGGCAAAGTTAAATTCACTTACCCTCTTTCAAAACATATCGTGACGACCCATCGTATTCAAGTGTTTATTAACTCCTACCGATACAGTGGATCAAACTGATCGACCAGAACTCATCAACAACTCAACCAATGAATCTCCACAATATAAAACCATTTTATATCAAATAAAAATACGCACTCGTATATATACACTCAATCTCAGTCTAGGGTATTACTAACCCTATCTCTACCGAGTCACGCCACAGAGCCAAGTAATTCTAAACTTAAGCTCTGATACCAACTGTAACGGCTGGAAATTTCCGACTCCTCGAGAGTCGGAAATTCCGAGACGTTAGTGAAAGAATTTAGAAGGTGAGAGAGAAAAGATAGAACTAATAGAATAGAAGAAGAAGAAGAACATCAGAATCATTAGAGTAACACGAATCTCACAGCGGAACGAATAACATATAATATATAACATAACTTTGAAGTACACAGTTATATATATACAATAGCACTTATCAGAGTACAACACTTACAACACAGCGGAAATAACTATAGCTATCAAATCTTGCAGCCTCCTGCTCCAAGCTCTCCAAGTATATCTGTAAATCCCGACTACTTGACTGCCCGTACAAATTTAGGCACCCAAGAGTTTAGGGAAAACAACAAAGTAAACTACGGGTCAGTCATGGGACTGGTATGAGTAAAACAATTTAAACATGTATATGAACAAGTAAACGATATCTCATAAGACCACGCCGCATAACGGAACGGGTTTTCCCTTATAAGAATCCAAAATATCTTTATATCAAAAACCTTTTGATATTATAATAATGTCTATGTACAAATAGATATCAACTAGCAGAAACGCTTGCATCTCACGTTCTACATACATAGTATAAAATCATAAACCGCAGGGCGCTTAACGGAGAATGGATTCCAACAGACAAGGTATGGGAGCACCTTCTGAATAGTGTACTCTAGAGGTGATACACTCAGGGTTCAACAAGAACGTCTTGCAACCCGGCCACACATGACCGCTCACTCATTTAGCTTGAGTGTCGCGAATATATTGCCATCACGGTTATAGGCCATCAAACCGTCATCCGAAGATACAGAATCAAAAAGAAGTATAAATATGAATATTCTCTAGATCGGTGACAATACACCCTGCTTGGGGATGACCCAACTAGCCATGCTGCCTAGCCCAACTTTTGTTATTTCCTGGTGTGAGGCTAGAAGCTACGTCTATCTTCAGAACATCTGATCACCATTCACTTTGAATGCCACATCGTCATACCCGCCAAATCACAAATTGACTTATTCAAAAATAGCACGGGTATACAGCTAAGAGAAACGAATTCCTCCGCCACCAAACGTGGATACGTTTGAACAGATCAACTTACGCGATCCATTGGATACACTCTGTCAGACCTTCTTCCATATACGTTGTCCTGGGACTGGACAAACCGAAGGCACTATTCAGTATATCCATCTTAGTCACTGTTATCTAAGACTTATACAACAGCCCTTGCACTTTACTCCGTCTTCAATTTATCTTTGGCAGATATTGCTCGCAACGCTTATGCCAATAC
>JASFAX010007595.1:0-22175 GCA_030737875.1 Allium sativum | reverse complement strand
TTTACTTAGGCATAATGTCAAACATAAGCAAATCATGTTTATAAAAATTACTATATGTTTACAAAGGTGCTTACTTTTGTTACTAATACAAAAGTATAGTTCAACTAGAATTATTCCAACTTAATCATGATTTTTAATCTATTCACATAATCATGGCACAAATATACCCAAACATGAAATCATGGTTTTTGATCTATTCATGTAATCATGGCATAAATATCATGGTTTTTGATCTATTCATGTAATCATGGCATAAATATTCCTAAACATGAAATCATGGCTTTTACTTTATTCATGCAAACTTGCAATTGGAATGTAAATCTAACTTAGCTATGTGTCACATATATTATCATATAATTCTTGTTAATAATATAGGCCTAACATGTTTTTCAATTAGGCATAATACCAAACATAGCCTAGTCATATTCATAAAATCAACATAAGTTCACAAAGAGGCTTACTTTTGTTTCTAATACAAAAGTATGGTTTTATACATAGATCATGATGCCCATTCCAACATAATTTCATATGAATCATAATACCCCAAATTTGATCCAATTACACACAAAGTGATTTTGTACAAAAATATACATTATGTTGGCATAGTAGCAAAACCACATACTTGCATGAATCTCAATTAAACAACCACAAACATGTAGCTTCAACATGAATTACATACTTGCGAATATCCAATCGTATACTTGCATGAATCTCAAATAAACTACCGCAAACATGTAGTTTTTATTATGAATTACATACTTGCGAATATCCAATCGTTATATCACAACATTCCAAATCGATTAGAATCATAGCAACGCACAAATATGAATTACTATCACCACAAATCAAGTGTAATTCTCATTTTACACAAATCAAACACAGTTATTTATTCTCATCGGAATAGTACTCTACTTACAATCGTGTGACGAATTCTTCAATTCAGGAATCTGAATTCTGGATTTGGAGATGCTATTCCTTTGATGTAGGCGTTGATTTGATTTGTTTAAGTTTAACTTGTGGTTGCTTTATGCTTTAGAGTTTGTCTCCTAATTGTCTCTCAAATTGGTGGCTACTTCCAGTCGTTCCTCAGCAGCATGATGGCCTCATTCTTATTTTTGAATGAATAGATTAGGTAGAGTCTAAGGTCATTTTTATAGAGTTTATGAATTGATTCGGACCGTCGATGTAGCTTGGGTTAATCGTAGCCATTCATTCGAAAGAGAGACCAATCAGGAGCTGACACCTAGCCCTAGTGACAAGGCAAGGCTCAGAAAATCGACCAAACACAGACCTGGCCAGCCAGGATGGGCTGGGTTCGACCTGGCTCTGGGGCCAGGTCGACAGCCCAGTCGACACCCAGGTCGACAGCCCTGTCGACCTGGCTAGCCCAGGTCGACTGCCAAGTCGACCTGGGTGCCTTAGGCGGGAATTTTCCCGCCCTGGCCAATTGGGCCCGATTTTGAATTTTAAACTTGTTTTTCTGAGCTGTTTTCGTCTGTTTGAATTTTAACCTGAATTCTGAAACTTCCGGAGGCCATATCTTCCTCATACGGACTCCGTTTTTCGAAAACTCGGACTCTATTTCGCGTATTTTTCCGAGACGAACACAATGGCGTATCCTGTTTCCCTTAATTCTTTGATTTGAAATTAGTTATGCTTTAATTTATGAATTTCACTGTTATAGAATACACGGGGTGTTACATTCTCCCCCACTTAAAAGGATTTCGTCCCCGAAATCTTCAAATTAGGAAGAATGTATATCCTAACATCCAAACATCCATCTACTCATCCATCAAACACGAGCATCCATTGTCCTTAAAAGACTTCTAGTGCTTCATGATCATATGCGAAGTGTGTGTGTACATGTACTTATCTAATGCAAAATCAGGCGGTCTACTGATTCAGTTGACCTCCTTAATGCGAATTATGTAAGTGCCATGAATCCATTATGTATGCAAATTTTTCCTATTCATGATTCTACATGAGTGCACAATCATTCATACAAATGCAACATCCATATGATAACACATTAAAGTTCAACCATATACGAATGCAAACATATATGCATATGCAATATGAAGTGACTGAGCCGATCTAAAACCTAGATTGTGTGTATATGCAACCACGAGCAACCACTAGCAATCACTTACAACCACTTGCAACCATCATCCATAACATGTTTCAACTACATGTTTTCATCCAAAGAGTTTCTACCTAAAAGATAGGGTCGAGGAGATATACCTAAAAAAAAATAGATAAAAGCGCAACTTAAGGAAAAAGAAAGATCAAGGATGTACCCTCAAAAAGAGAAGGGTAGGCAACGCGTATTCTAGCTTCAGTTTCCCAAGTTGCATCTCCTTCGGCGTCGCTCCACTGAACTTTGACGAGCTTGACTTCGCGGTTGCGTAGCTTTTTCACTTCCGTTCCTAATATGCGGATTGGAACTTTCCTCACGGTTGCTTCGCGCTCCACTTCAGCTTCTTCTAGGATATTTGGCTCTACCACTTCAGCAGACTCATGTAGACATTTTCGGAGATGTGAAACATGAAAAACGTTGTGAACTCTGGCCAGCTTTTCGGGTAGCTCTAATCTATAGGCCATTTTCCCAATTTTCTCGATGATAGGGAATGGCCCTACGAACCTTGGTGCTAGCTTTCCTGTGGTTCCAAAACGAACAACGTTCCTTAGCGGAGATACCTTAAGAAAAACTCTGTCCCCAACCTCAAATTCAAGGTCGGTCCTCCTCTTGTCGGCGTAGGACTTTTGTCTGTCTTGGGCCGTCTTCATCCTTCTTCGTATTAAGTCTACTTTCTCTGAAGTCTCTCGGATCATATCTGGTCCAAGTATGAGCTTATCAGTAGACTCCCACCAACAAGTGGGCGATCGGCACGGTCTTCCATATAAAGCTTCGAAGGGTACCATTCCGATGGTTGCTTGATAGCTGTTGTTGTAGGCAAATTCCACCAAAGGAAGATGGTCTTCCCACGTTCCTCCGAAGTCAAGGACGCACAGTCTTAAAAGGTCCTCCAAAACTCTGTTCACTCTTTCCGTTTGGCCGTCGGTTTGGGGATGATAGGCTGTGCTCAAGCATAACTGCGTGCCTACCGCTTCTTGCAGACTCCGCCAAAACTCACTTGGAAAATTCTGGTAAGATTAAAACCATTCACAAATTCAAATTATTTATTTAAAAACGTTGGATTTTCTTTCTAGTTAATAACTAGTTCATTTTGATAAAAAAAAGTATTTTTATCATTACAAACGTGGAGTTTTTCATCCAAATTCTTTCCAAATCATTTATTATGATTTTACACAAATTTTTAATAATTTTTAATAATTTTGTCAAGGCCCGTACAATTGGTTTCCAATAACGGCCACCGAACTGCAACCATAGCGACCTTTTCCAAATTTGATTTGGAGATAATTCCAAATCCAACCATCAGATTTTAAATCTATTATATTCATTGGATAGCTCATTCTAATACGAACCCAACGGTTCCGGTTTAAGGAGAATCCGACGGTTAGATCTCCCGTAATGTCAATTCGAAGTCAATGGTCGAGATTTGCGAACAGTCGCAGCGCGGCGCGTTCAATTCAAGCCACTAATATATATATATATATATATATATATTTCGTTCAGAATATATTTTATAAATTCGTTTTAAAAACGATTCCCACTTCCATTTCAATTTTAAATCAAAATTGAATACTCCTTATCATTACCATATTTTAATGATAATATTTTCAAAATATCAGCTTTTAAAATCAATTCCTTTTCGATATTCATTATAAAAATGAATAAAATCGATATAAAAATCGTTTGTGTTAAAATGGCGCATATCTAATCAATACGGCTTCACATATTTCAATATTTTCGTGTCCATCCAAAATTGGACATCAAATTCACATTTTAATCCTTTACTGAATATTATTTTAAAATATTTGTTATTTTAAAATATTCATTATTTTAAAATATTCGTTATTTCCAAATTGGAATGAGACCCAATCAATTAACATATGATGTTAGTTATATGGATTTCATACATCACATGTACATAGCAACAATGATAAACAATCATCCATCATCCAGAGTGAAACAACCCACCTCCATTTAAAGTCCCTCACAAAGGGAATGCCTTAATTTTGGTGGAGCATTATAGGTAAAAGACACAGATAATTTACAAGACAAACATATATAAGCAGCGGAAAAACTAAATTTATTTCATTCGTGGTTCATAACAAAAACATTACAGCAAAACTGTTTCAAACCAACTTCCAAGTCATTACATCAAAATCTCTGTCTTGATTATAACTTAAAGAAGCATAAAACGAAATAAAACTGCATAAATCACCAAGTAGTAGTGTGTCTAAAGCCATAGCCAAAGGTAAGAGATTCCAAGCTATACATCACAGAGTCTTCAAGCTTGGAAAGATGAACGGTCCAAATTAAGCTGAGCTATTCCCTCCCTGGGTACCTGAGGGGGAGGGGAAATGGAAGGAAAGAGAGCGAAAGAAAATGGGTGAGACATAAGTCTGGTAAGTCTAGTGATTATTCAGCATGTAAACTGATAAGAGAACCATGACTTGAATAAGCTGGACACAGGACAATAACAAGGAAATAAGATAACATAGGATAAGGCAAGATAAATAAGGTAAGATAAACTAATCATACTATCGCACTCATGTCCATATCCTTTGCACCTACTAGATATTTCAACCATCATCATGAGTTCAAACCCAGTGATCCCTTTTTATCGATCGGCTCCTACTCGCATGTATTTACCTCTTGTGTCATACGGCCCCGCTCGATTGTATATCCCGTGCTGGTCCCACCATGGGGTGTATCAAATCCTATGGTGGTAACCCAACACAATTCAAGATGCATAGTGTATAACTACTGATGCCCAGTGCCTGCTTTTTCCACTCCGAAGTACGTGCATGCCCTTACTCCGTCGGAACCTACACTGACGCACCAACCGCCGTTGTTTTGACCGCTTATAATTAGCCCAGTAATAGTGTCCCACCCTTCCTAGTTCAGGGTACCATGATACATCTATGTGGGTTATTGCTGAAATGGGTCCCCATTACTAGGGTTTCCTAATCAACATGTTAAATTGGTTAAGTGTCCAAGTTAACCTAACCCCACACATTAGTTTAGTTAACATGTTGTATTGGTTAATTGTTGCCTTAATTAACTTAACCCTACTATTCCTGACTTAGCTTTAATTCATTCATTAAAGCACCAACCACTCACATTAGACAGGTATTATTGCGGTCACTAGATGTGTCGGTCGGGTCCGGGCAGTTTTGCACCGCAACTCAGTCTAACTGTAACGAATCGGAAAATTCGATGCTCGAATTTGACACAAATACATCCCGTGTCCAACTCGAGTACCGAAAATCCAGACCGTTTAAGAAAGAAGTTAGAGGGTGAGATAAGAAAAAAGAAATATTATAATAGAAGAAAAAGAAGAACAACTAACCACAACATCAGTCTCACATCGCAGTGGAATAAAATATAATACAGAAATAACTCTATTGAAAACATGAAATAATACTTACAATTTATCAGAGTACAATGGCCATTCAATTCATCTGGACAGTTATAACCGTCTGTCCTCATTTAAAACACACAGCGGAATACTATATATATCATACATATGATCTCCTTCAGCTCGTCTCCAGGAATCTGTATCATCCTATCCTGAACCTGTAAACTCGGTCAGACCCAACTCGGTCAGACCCGAGCATTACAAACGCCATAGGTCAGTCTGGTGAACCAGCGTGAGAATAACTCGCAAAATTATTGGTAGCATCCAACTTGATTTTAACATTAAAAATCATTTCGAAAGAAAAGGATAATCGCAAGACCAATGCATACATAAACACGGACGGTTTTTACCTTACGATAACCAAAACCATTTTTGAAATCAATATCCTTTCTGATATTATAATAGCGTCTAAATACAAATAAATATCAATCTAGTAGAACGCGTGCATCTCACGCTCTACATATATAATACACAATTAAAATCGCGGGCGCTTATTCGAGATTGGATTTCCAACTATGACAAGGTATGGGACCACCTTCCGATAGTGTATCTCTAGAGACAAATACACTGGGTTCAACAAGAACGTCTTGCAACCCGGCCCACACACGACCGACCACTCATTTCTCTTGAGTGTATCGAATATATTGTCACCTATGGTTGCTAGCAACATAACCGTTCTTGGGAGATACAGAAGCGAAAAGAAGTAACAAATATGAATATTCTCTAGATGGTGACAATACACCTTAATGGGTGCGACCCACATAGCCATGTTGCCTGCCCGATTTTTTTCATTTCCCGGTTGTGAGGTTTGAGGTTATAGTCGTATTTCTAGATCATCTGGCCACCATTACTTTGAATGCCACATCGTCAAATCCATCAGGTATCACTAATTGACGTCCACAAAAATACTCTAGTTATCAGGCTAGAGAAAACCTTTTCTCCGCCATCAACTATGGTACGTTTGAAGAAATCAATGTACGTGATCCTTGGGAAATACGATGTTAGACATTTGTCCATACAAGTTGTCCTGGGATTGGACAAACTGAAGGCACTCTCCTACCGCATCCTAGGAATCACCCTATGGATCAGTAGCGAGTAGTCCTTGCCATCAGTCGATTTCAACCACGACAGGATCACTATTAGAATATCTCCGGGCGCGACTCCAGAGAATTCAGCGTAGTCCTTTCACTTATGAAAATCTACGGTCTTCACTGCTCAATCTTCAATCCGTATATTCTACGTTTACATATTAGTTAGTTTGGAATGGTTTTCGAATAAATTTGATCCCGTTCTTTCCGTACTAACCATCGTATAGGCCAGATTAGATAGTCGTTTATTTAACTATCAAATAAAACAACCATTCATCCATAAAAGAAATTTTGAATTCACTAAATTGTCAACTATTATCATTTTAATCTCTTTTTGATTAACCAATCATTTGTTTAAGACTTCCCTACTTTCCAATAAATGAAATATTCATTTTCTCTTCTTATATAAATATATAAGAATATTCAAACTCTTTCATTTTAAAATTCCTTTAAGCATGTATTTCTCATCTCAATCACTAGTCTCTAACCTTAACTAGGAAGAGAATAATTTCCTAAATTTCATTTCTTGACGAATAAAACATCAATTATTAATTATCACGTCAAACGAGATATTTATCTCAACTTATAACCATTTCAAATATTTTACTTACAATATAATTTCAAACCATTTACTACTACCAATATCCGATAACCCATTTAAAGATATGATTTCAAAAAATGGTTTTGCTAAAAATTTATCTATTTCTAAAACTGGAACAAAATTCCTTATAATGATATCCTCTCATTGATCAACTCAAATTTTGGTTTAACTTTTGTAAAACCAAGTTTTTATACCAATCATCTTTATTCATCTCAACTGCATTCTACAACTAAACTATATGTATATAGGTATCATTTATAAATTCCTTACTATTTATATTTATCATCCAAAATCTTGTTTTTATCATTTGAATTACTTTAATTCAAATTCAATTAGAGTTTATAACTCAAAACCCTTCTTATAGAATCAACTTATTTGCTTTAACACTAATTCACCTCACCCGTGAATAATATTCCTCAACACTAACCCATATTTGACTTAAGTAGTCAAATTGATTTTGTACTTGCAAATCCCAGGTTTCAATTACATTGATAACTTCTATTGAGTTATTACACGAAATCTCCTTTATATTTGTAAGTTTGAAAATTGTAATTCATTTCAAAAGTTAGACCCAAACTACCATTCCCACTTCCTTTCCAAATCCACGCTCAAATTATAGCTTTCTCAAATATTTCCAATATATGGTTTTCACCTTTTATAAATGTCATTTAAATAATCGAATTCTCATTTTATTTGTTAAACCAACACTTACTTTTCAATTCTATTTAATTTGGTTTCTAAATGAACATTTCTATTTGAAAATAAATATTTTTCCTTTAAGTTCCTTTTATACTTCAATTCTATTTTGAAACCCATATTTTCCCAATTCTCAAATGTTAATCATTCATTCTTTTATAAACATTGTTTATAAAATTATCTCATTAACACATTTGTTTGAACAAACCTTCCCTTTTTAAATTATACTTATAATTCTTATTTCCAATGAACATTTCTATTTAAAAATAATAATTTCCCTTGTGAATGGGAAATTCAACCTATTTTTGAATAACAGTTTATTTATCGATTTCCATTTCTTTCCCAATTCATACACAATCTATGTTTTTCCTAAATTTCCCATTGATAACAATTTTTACTTCTCATCAATGTCTCTTGTAAAATCACTTCTTCAAATTATTTGTTTTAAACAAATACTTGCTTTTAAATTCCATTTTATTCGGATAAAACATTCCTATCTGAAATTATATATTTTCTTTAAATACTTTTATATATTTAAAATTCTATTTTCAAGATCCATATATTATTTTTGACACTCAAGAATATTAAAAATCAAAGTCAAATGTGATCACACACCCACAAATATCATATACTATCACAGGTGATCAATCAGCAAATATATGGAAACAAACAAATAAGTAAATGTTGAGGAATCCAATTGGATCCCTCCGACCTGTTTTCTTGCATCCACAGATGTTAGTCAACAATAATAATACCCATCCTGCTACGAGGTAGGATATCACAGTATAGAAGGTCGTCCACTATATATATTGTGGGGCGCATAGGGAAATCATCCGCTAAGGGTACTGCGGGCATCCACTAATGATACTGCGGGAATATCCGATCACCAATCATCAATATTATTTTTATATATTATTATATATTATCACTTTATATCAACCAATTTAGCAACCAAGCAATAAAACAAAAAATTTGAACTATTAAAAACAGTTCAAATAATTAACTAAGTGAGTTTAACTCACCTCGGGTTTTCCCGTGCTGAATATCCGTTTAAAATTCCATATCATTGCTTCTACAGATCAACTTCATTATCTCGAATAACTTATCACCTATGAGTTATTTAATTTTATTTATCGATTCGCGTTTATTTTAATTTAAACTAACTATTAAATAATTAAATTATTCTACGTGTATTTAAATTTTGGTAAACTTATACCTTGTTGCCTTGCACACTACTCGATCAAATCATCGAAACAAATCCGCAATAACTGAGATCAGCTCCAATATAATGATCTATTTCCTTCCGGCATTCCATCGAGCATTTGGTCATCATAAAATGGTCACTGTCATGCCTCAAACCTCAGCCTCACTGTTGTCATACAAGTTCTGAATCGACAGCCCCTTCCCGCATCTACCATCTCTAATGTGCACTCCAACCAAGATCTGAATCCCTTCAGGCAACACTTCATTTTCTTGCCTCTCTCATCCTCCACAAGAACAAAGATTGAACTCACATTTTTGCTCGTTTCCTATCACCATGCCTCCTCCTAACCAATGCCACCATCAGTCCTACGCCTACCACTTGATTACCAATGTTAGACTCCAACTCCATCAGCCTAACCAAGCTTCAATTCGATAGTCCCTTCCTGCTTTTCCCGTAACAAAAATCCAAACTTCCTTCACCATTTCTGCTTACATCCACGTCTAAGAATCAGTCCTCAATATCAAGACTTCCATAATCAACATTGAACCAACGTCTGGCAACTGCAATGCCACAATTCAGCTCCTACAATATCCAGACCCCTCCTCAAAAGTGACAGCCAATGCTTGCCACAGTTTTCAAGCATCATACTAAAAGAAACAACCACTACCGAACTCCTTAAATCACCCGACCCATACACTCCTCCATTCACACCGTACACCAATCAGCCCAACTCCAGTTATCATAGCATTATTTTAAACTCCTCCAATTTAACAGACCTAACTCCCCATATCCTTACCAGAAAATCGAACTCCGATATATCATTAGTAATCGCACCTAGTTCATCTTATTCATCAACGGGAAATCGAATTGCCCTAGTCGTGTCCCCTTTCTTAGTTCGCGAATGCCTTCTTCCTTCAGTCCCCACTGTCGAACCCTTCAGCATTCCAGTTCGCATCCCCATACCAGCATTGATCTGAAATTGCGATGCTCAAGTACCCATCTGCTATCGCAACTCAACTCCTGGTAATCCATCTCCCTATCGCGTCCGTTCTTGGTGTGATTCCGAGCTCCAGACATTTCGTGGATCCAGTCGAGACTCTCGAATTTGATTTTGACTTCTTTTTTTTATATATACACGGAGGAATTGAATTCACGAGTGACAGAAAGGAAAGAACAAAAAGGAAAAACTCAGATTTGGGTTTGAGAATGGCAGAACATCGAGCATATGGACTGGTTTATATAGGCGTGAGGATAAGGATAACAACAACGTCTTTCATGTAGGTTTGTAGGTGTTGACATGAGGGGAGGGAGGTTTGCAGCGTACCATTGAAGCTTAACGAAGAAGGAAAAAAATTCGAATGGCACATCTGATAAGAGAAGACGATGCAATGTTTACAGAATAGCCTGCACTTGCAATTGTAGGTCGTCCCCTATATTTTTAATTAATTTGATTTATTTATATATTTTTATTTTTATTTTATTTTTATTTTTAACTACGGTGACTTCAATTAAAAGGATATTATGGTTTCGAGCCCCTATTTGAACGCAACAAAAGACGTCCCTAAGGTTCTACCCCTGTTCTGAACACATTGGAACAGTTTCCATGGTACAATTCGACCATATAAAGAAGATATTAAATTAAATTGATAATATAAAATTGAATTCGATTTATTATAAATTGATTCAAATTATTACTACCATATAAATATACACAAACCGAGTTATATAAAATTTCCAGAATACACTAACTCGGAATTTTAAACTCGATGTTTTATTTTCACGTTAAACCAACATTAAATTGATTTAAAAACCGATTTATTTTATTAAATAAAATTGTCATTATTCACAAAGGATTTCACAGCGACTATTTCAAAATTTGATTTGGCCATAACTCACAATATAAAATATGAAATTCTGATTTTTCTCTTTCATTACAAAGTTATAGTTCAACAGATTCGAATATTTCTTGTGTCAGCGGATTCCGATTTATAACGGCTCTCGTACACTCAGTTGAAGTTTAAATCGTAAATTTCGAACTACCGCGCCATTTACAAGCTCGTTTTAATTAATATATATTTATTTGTTCAAATTTCGTTTCTAATTAATATAAAAATCCAATTATATTACCATTTAAATATTTAAACTAATTTAAATATTCAAATCTTAAGTGATAAAAAATACGGGTCGTTACACTAACCTCGGGTTCTTTTGGGCTTAATGCACTAACCTCCCACATTAGATATATATTGTTACGGTTGCTGAATGTGCCGGGCGGTTCCGGGCGATCTTACACCGTAACTCAATCTAACCTCGGATTAGGCATATTCAACTTTTCTAAATTTACATATTTACCTCTTTATATTTATATGTAAATTATTGTCATTCAATTCAAGCCCCACTTTCCCTTTTAAATCAAGTTCATAATTTTAGGTATAAAAATTTATACCACTTTATGCCATAAAACATTTACATGTTTATGAGCCAAATATGCCAATTATATGTAATTTCAAGTTTTTCCCCAATGTTACCCCCGTTAAACGTTTGCATAAATCACATAAAATGTTAGGCTCGATACATAGCCTAACTTATACACAAAAGGGAAAAAAGAGGAACATGTAATAATTCCAACATCATAAAAATATGGATCTAACTACACATGTATCATATGAATTTGGCATAGAACAATATACATTAAATTATGAACTTGCAAATTTAGATCTACTCAACTTGAATCATGAAATAGGGGTTTACATAGAGTTACATAAACTTAAAATTTGGCATGTAGTTGCGAAATTGCAAAATTGTTGTATACTATTTTACATGAACCTAAGCATGTAGTTTTGGTCATATACGTGAACGTGATTAAACTGGCATAAACATAGCAAAATTCCCAAATTGTCATGCAACATATAGGTGTCATTACCAAATCATACAACTTGAAATGTCATTGCCAAATTATACAATATGGTATGTCATCGCCAAGTTACACAATATGATATGCCATCGCCAAATTATACAATATGGTATGTCATTGCAAAATTACACAATATGATATTCCATCGCCAAATTATAATATGTCATCGCCAAAATATACAATATAATATGTCATTGCTAAATTACACAACATATATGTCATTGGCGAATTATACAACATATGGATTCATTGCAAAGATTTTAACATTTATCATCAAATTACATACAATATGAAGACAACTTAGCATGATGAGAATCATAGTCTCAATTAATTTAGTTTTAACAAAAGGATAGGCATAGATTTACATTAGGTGATGTTCTACATCCATTTATTTAGTCACGAATCTAATATCATTTAGGTCTAAATGATAACTGGACTTACAAAAAGGAGACTAGTCTTGAGTTCTGGGATCTTAATTCTGAATTTGAATAGCTCTCCTTTGTTGTAGACGTTGAATTCTCTTAGTTGAATTATATTTGATTTGTAATTCCTAATTACTTTCTAGTTGAATGAGAATGGCGGCTACTCTAGGTTGAGTGTTGATAGCATGACGGTCTTAGGGATATTTTTGTGTGGCTTAGGGTTTAAATTTAGGTTGCTTATATAGAAGTTTGATTAATAGAAACCGTCAGATTAACCTAGAGCAAATCAAAGCCATTCAAACCTAAGAGAACCAACCAGAACTTGCCACATAATCCCTAATGACACAACAGATCGTCACACAGAGAAACACGTCAGATTTCAGATCTGACCCGAGGGGGAGATCGACCCCTAGGTCGACTGTATGGGGGGAGGTCGACCCCCTGGTTGACCTCCTGGTCGACCTGGCCTTGGGTGGGAAATTCCCGCCCAGCCCGCTTCTGCTACTGATTTTGAATTTTGAATTTTCTGAACTTTATTCTTAGTTGTTTATTTAAATTCTGAATCTTCTGAAAGTCATAACTCCTTCATACGGATTACGATTTACGAAAACTCGGACTCTATCTCAAGCAGAATTCCGAGACGATTGCAATGGCGTAACCCACTTTCCCTTAATTCTCACATTTGTAATTAATTATTCTTTAATTCATTATTTTAATGTTCGTAGAAAATACGGGGTGTTACATTCTCCCCTCAAAGGATTTCGTCTCCGAAATCTTCGAGTCAACGAGAATGTATATCCTACCATCCAATCATCCATCTACTCATCCATCAAACACAGGTGTCCATTGTCCTTAAAAAGACTTCTAATGCTTCATGACCATACACATAGTGTGTGTACATGTCCTTATCTAATGCAAAATTAGGCGGTCTACTGATTCAGTTGACCTCCTTAATGCAAATCATGTCTGTGCCAGGAGTCCATTATGTATGCAATCATCCCTAATCATACTTTCTACATGAGTGCACAATCATTCATACAAATGCAACGTCCATATGACACATCAAGTTTCAATCATATACAAGTACATATATGCATATGCAATATGAAAGTGACTGAGCCGATCTAACACCTAATGTGTGTGTATATGCATCCACGAGCAACCACTAGCAACCACTTGCAACCATCCATCATAACATGTTTCAAATACATGTTTACGTCCATTGGTTTCTACTTAAGGATCGAGAATAGCACTGAGGAAAAATACTAAAAAGATAGATACGAGCATGAACAAACTTATGGAAAAAGAGATCAAAGATGTACCCTAAAAAAGAAAAGGTTAGGTTGTGCGTATCTTGGCCTCGGTCTCCCAAATCGTGTCTTCCTTAGCGTCATTCCATTGAACTTTAACAAGTTTGACTTCTCGGTTGTGTAGCTTTTTGACTTCTGTACCCAAGATACGAGTTGGAACTCTTCTCACAGCCGCGTCTTGTTCTACTTCTACTTCCTCTAACATGCTTGGTTCCACCATTTCCGCAGACTCATGTAAGCGCTTCCGTAGGCGAGAAACGTGAAAGACATTATGAACTCCAGCCAATCTTTCGGGCAACTCTACTCTATAAGCCATCTTTCCAACCTTTTCAATGATAGGAAACGGCCCTACAAATCTTGGTGCCAACTTTCCTGCCGATCCGAAGCGAATGACGTTCCACAAAGGAGATACTTTAAGGAAAACCCTATCTCCAACCTCTAACTCAAGGTCGGTGCTTCTTTTATCTGCGTAGGACTTCTGTCTATCTTGGGCAGTCTTCATTCTTCTTCGTATCAAGTCCACTTTCTCTGAAGATTCTCTAATCATATCTGGTCCAAGTATGAGCTTATCTGTAGACTCCAACCAACAAGTTGGTGATCGGCATGGTCTTCCATATAAAGCTTCGAAGTGTTCAATGCCTATGGTGGCTTGGTAGCTATTGTTGTAGGAAAACTCCACCAAAGGAAGATGATCTTCCCATGTTCCTCCAAAGTCAAGAATGCATAACCTCAAGAGGTCTTCTAATACTCAGTTCACCCTTTCCGTCTGACCATCGGTTTGGGGGTGATAGGTCGTGCTTAAGCATAGCTGTGTGCCTACAGCCTCTTGCAAGCTCTTCCAAAACTCACTCGTAAAAATAGGATCTCGGTTGCTCACAATGCTGGAGGGTATCCCTTGGAGTCGAACTATCTCTTTAAGATAAATGGATGCTAAAGATGAGGCAGTCCTTCTAAATTTAACGGGTATAAAGTGAGCGCTTTTTGTGAGCCCTTCCTCTATTAACCAAATACTGGTATTGCCCCTTCTTGACTTAGGCAACCCATCAATAAAGTCCATTGAAATGCTATCCTATTTCCACTGTGGGATGTCTAGAGGATGAAGCAAACCACCAGGCTTCTTTTGCTCTGCCTTGACTTGCTGGCATACTAAGCACTTCGAGACGAATTCAGCTACATCCCTCTTCATGCCATCCCAAAATAAAACCCTTTTTACGTCTTTATACATCTTGTCTCCACTAGAGTGTACGGTCAACTTGGAATCGTGTGCCTCTTCGAGAACGTTCTTCACCAAATCCCTTGCTTGTGGGCCGCAAAGCCTTCCATCCCGCCTTAACCAACCCTTATCATCGATGGAGTATCTATTGAGGTGACTGGAAGTCTCACCCTAATTAGCTTATCCATCACATCAACTAGCTGAGGGTCTTCACGTTGCGTGGTTCCTATCGAGTCCAGAAGAGTAGGCCGCACTTCTAGCGATGCTAACAAACTAGTCACATGATCGATGGGGGGTCTAAAGTCAAAGTTGGCTATGTATTCCAACCTCTTCCTTTCTACAAAGAGAGGGGTTAAGGTCAGCTTCTTTCTACTCAAGGCGTATGCTACTACATTGCCCTTGCCAGGGGTATAGGATACCTCGAAATCGTAGGATGCCAAGAATTCCATCCACCTTTGTTGCCTCAAGTTAAGATCTTTCTACGAGAAAAGATACTTCAACGATTTATGGTCAGTATACAATTCAAACTTCTCACCTAGGAGACAATGGCGCCAAGACTTAAGCGCAAAGACGATGGCAGCCAACTCTAGATCGTGGGTTGGGTAGTTTTTCTCGTGTACTTTCAACCGTCTGCCTCCATAAGTTACTACCTTCCCTTCATGCATTAAGACATCACCTAGTCCCATACCACATGCATCCGTGTATAGGTAAACATCTTGCTCCCATCCGGCAATGTCAGAACTGGGGCTGTTGTTAGAGCTCTCTTTAATCGTTGGAAAGCAATATCGCAATCCAAATCTCAATTGAAAGTTAGGTTCTTCTTCGTCAACTTTGTAAGTGGAGCTGAGATTTTCGCAAAGTCTTTGATGAACTTTCGGTAAAAGCCCGCTAGCCCGAGGAAGCTTCGGACTTCGGTCGCATCCCGTGGAACCTTCCAATCTTGCACCGCAACTACTTTTGCGGGGTCCACAGCTAAACCTTCCTTGGATACCACATGTCCAAGAAATCTTGCTTCTTCTCTCCAAAAATGACATTTGGAGAATTTGGCTTTCAACTCATGTGCTCGAAGAGTATCCACGACTTCTTTCAAATGCAGAGCATGCTCTTCCTCACTCTTTGAGAAAATCAAAATGTCATCTACGAAGACCACCAAAAACTTATTGAGGAATTCCCTGAACACCCTGCTCATCAAGTCAACGAAATAAGTGGGTATGTTTGTCAAGTCGAAAGGCATGACAAGCCACTCGAAGAAACCGTCCGGGGTTCTGAACCCGGTCTTATCAATACTGTCTTCATCCACCCTAAACTGATGAAACCCGGTAGCTAGATCTAGTTGGGAGAAAACCGATGCACCTACAAGCTGATCGAACAAGTCATCTATTCTTGGGAGTGGGTTCCTTTCTTCTTGTTCAGCTTGTTTAGCTCCATATAATCCACGCCTAGGCGAAGCGAACCGTCCGCTTTAGTTGCGAACACTACTGGAGTACCCCATTCAGAAATACTCCGCCTTATAAACCCCTTCTCAAGCAACGCTTAAACTTGCTTGCTGAGTTCTTTCCTCTCCCTTGGAGCCATGTGTCTAACGGGTAAAGCAACCGGTTTTGCATTATCAACGAGGTATATGCGGAAGTCTATCTCCCGCTTCGGAGGTAACCCTTTCACCTCTTCAAAGACATCCAAGTATTCCCGGACTACTCTAACAGACTGCAAATTCTCAACGGACGCATCAAGAGATTCTAGATAGCTAAGCATAACAAAGTTTATGGGATTACAAGATATTTCGAGAGTGTTACCGAGGCGAGTCATGAGTCTAACCACTCACTTTTCACAATCGAGGATGGCACCATTACTGGATAGCCAATCCATGCCTAGAATCAACCCATAGCCTGTGAATCCCAAAACATAGGCATTACATCTATACCCCTCACTTAGTATAGAAATTTCCAAATCCAAACAAATCGTTGACAAATAAGTTGAGCCCCCAATTGGATTTGAAACAACCAAAGGATCCTCTATTAAACTGGTGTCTAAGTGTAGAGATTCAACTAAAGCAGTAGATATAAGAGAGTGCAATGCGCCAAAATCAAAAAGTGTATGAACATGATAATCAAAAAGATAAACTAAATTCTCAACAGAAACATTTCTACCTCGTTCTTGCGGAGGTTCCATGAGAGCATGAACCTTTTCTCCAGAAGTAGATTCAACTCTCTGCCTTTGCCCTTGCTTTCTTGGGCAGTCCCTAGCCATGTGTTCTGTCTCGCCGCAATGGAAACAACCACCCATCTTCCTCTTCTTCTTTCTGCAGTCCTTAACTAGATGTCCAGGAATGCCACAAAAATTACACTTCCTCTTGTCATAGGGTTGGTTTTTCTTCTCGCCCTTCTTGGAATCTGTCTTCATGCTTTGTGATCCTTCCACTTTCTTATCTTGAGGTACTTCCGCCTTTGTCTCTTTCTTGCCAACCTTATCTTCTTCTTGTAACAGTGCCATAGCCACCAGTCTCTCATAAGTCGCACCCATAAGTATATGGGACATAGCTACACTGTGCAGTGGCTCATTCAATCCTTTCACAAAACGGAGAGCCTTCTTATGTGGAGTGTTTACTAACTCCAATCCGAACCTAGCTGGCTGGTTGAATTGGTTAACGTATTCCTTGACCGACATACTTCCCTGTTTGAGAGCTAAGAACTTCTCCATTTGTAGGCTTCGTTAAGCTTGTGAGAGGAATTTTATTTCAAACCTCATTCTGAAATCCATCCAAGTTTCAATTGGTCTTTCAGCATTTGTGACTTCCCACCAATAGGAAGCTTCGTCTTTGAGCAACCATACCGCCAACTGTATATTCTGCTATCATCCACTTTGAAGATATCGAACAAATCCTCAGTCTCTTTGATCCAGTTTCTTGCTTCCAAGAAGGATTCATTTCCATTGAAGTTCTTTCCACCCATAGCTCGAAAGTCCCTACATATTTTTGAGAAAGCATTTGCACGCGGAGGAGGAGGAGGAACCGCAGCAGCTGGGAGAGGAGGAACGTCTGCTGGGCCGGTGGCATTAGCCCTAGCCTCTAGTTACCTTCTGAACCAGCCAGGTATCGGTACACCCTCTGGAAGGTTAAGATCCCCAGATGTGCTGAAACGAAAAAGGAAAGATTCAAAACAAAGGATAGAAAGATAGTGCATATGGCTTTGGGGGATTATGCCTTTTAAACTAAAACACTTTTGATATCTTCAATTCGAATTTCAATTCTTTTTAATTCAATTCGAATTTCATATCATTTCAATTTAATTCAAATTTCGAATCATTTCAAAATATCAGATTTTGAAATCACTTTCGATATTCACTGTAAAATGAATAAAATTGACAAAATTCCCATTCGTGTTAAAATGGCGTTTAACTACTTAACACGGCTTCACATTTCAATATTCACTGAATATTATTTTAAAATATTCGATAATTATGAACTGGAATCAGACACAGTCAATTACCATATAATGTTGATTATATGGATTTCACACAACAAATGTGTATAGCAACAATGAAAACAGCAATCCATCATCCAAAGTGCATTCTACACTGCATTGAATATAAATATTCAACGCTTACACAGCCTGTCAATCAATCGATCAACATACAACTAATTATTAGGATTAGTGTATGTCATATTTCATCCCAATACCCGTGTGGAGTTTTCAAACAACAAACACAGGTTCTATTTGTGCAGTTGGGCGATGTGTAAAATTTATCGTCCCAATCAATATCAGTCAAATGTGTGTATATAAACAAATCATCCGATTTGTTTATAAATATTTTATTTTATATACACGTTAAAAATTTTATTTTTAACTATAAAATATGTTCAACTATAAAATATTTTATTTCATTCCACATCACACAATCAACTTTCACAACACATCAATTAAACAAACAAGTCATCCATGGTCTGTGGACGATGGGTGTCGGGTGCTACTAAACACCGTCTGCATCCTAGTATATATTTCAAACTAGAAATAAATTAAAAGTGAGAAGCTCTCACCAACTAGCTAAACCAAACGCCACGACTCTTCTTATGTAGAAATCTTCGTTGTGCTCGCCTTTCGTCAATTTCATTGTCCATAGCCACTACATATATAAAAATCACATTTTTATATTGTTGCTATTTATATATAAATCACGTTTTTATAATCGCTCTCTATGGATAAAAATCACATTTTTATACCGCTACTATATAGATAAAAATTCTATTTTTACACCGCTCTATATAGATTAAAATTCTATTTATCCACCGTTTCTTTCTATATACAAATTATATTTTTATATTTCTACTTCATATATAAAGATCGAAATTTTATTTCGAGACTATAAAAATCACATTTTTATCTCAACACATATATAATAAAAATTAGACTTTTATTTCGCTACATATATAAAGATCAAATTTTTACTATCTATATAGTATAAAAACCATATTTTTATTCTTCCTATGATATAAAAATCATAATTTTAGTCTTTCTATAATATAAAAATCATATTTTTATTCTTTCTCTATTTTTATAACGGTGTTTATACTACAAAAATCCTATCTTTACATGGATAAAAACCATGGCTTCATACGAACCAAAATCTCACCTTTTAGTTATTAAAAATATAAACTTTCCTGTATAAAAAAAAATCGTCTTTGCCACGTTAAAGATCTCACCTTTCTTTAATAAAAGAAAACCTCATCTTTCTTTTACAAAAAAATCTAATCCTTTCATGAATAAAAATCAAAGCTTTTCTCCTTTTAATAATCATTAGAAAACAAGGTCAGAAAAATAAAGAACTTACATTAAATAAATAAAAATAATTAATAAAGCGACTTACAATTTGAAATGGGTGAGAGGGGGGCTGCTATCGCTCGTTGGTGACCATCTGAGGGATGAAGGGATCTTTAGGTGGTGCGGAGCTTCCCCTGGTGGTCGGCGAAACCTCGAGCTAGGGGTTCGACGCGGTTAGCTTTTGGGAGGCAGGGAGAGAGAGGCGATTAGGGGGGTGGTGTTCGCTAGAGATGGCGGCGGCGAGGGGTTGGCGAGGCAGATCGGCGGAATCGAGGCCAGGGGGCGATGGGTTCATGAGTCTTTTTTTTTCTTTTTAGTTTTGGGGAAAACGGTTTACTGAGAGGGGGAGAAAGAAAATGGGGAAGGGGGGTTTATATATAAATTATTATATTTTATTTTCCTTTTTAATTCACAAAAAGTTAGCTTTTATTTCCAACTTCAAAACGAGACCCACCGCCTGTCGTCCATAACTAATTACCCCCATTCCGAACACAATGGGATATGTATCGTAAGCTGATTCGATCGTTTGATCAGTTTTCGTCAAAATATAACTCTATATATTGAATTTGAAAGCGCATTTCAATTTATCGGGGCCACATACTAACTTAAAAATTCCAGAAAAATATTTTCTAGCTTTGTATTGACGATACGATCATAACAAAACTAATTTCGTCAAATTCTGAGACCGTTTGAAAAATGGCCATTTTCCAGTCGATTAAAATCAACTGAAACTGGTCAAACGCGTTTTCCTTTGCCGCACTCACATAATGATTCAAAAAATTATGAAATTTGAAACCTAGCAATAATTTGACATCGCGGATCCAACAAAAGTGGTTTCGTCGAAAACCGAGGTCATTTGCAAAATTTCCATTTTTAAGGGCCAGAATTTCATAGCGACTACTCTGAATTTTCAACTGGGCATAACTTTTTATCCCCGCTATGAAATTTCAATTTTTCGGATTCGTTGGAAAGATATTCACAAATAGATTCTAATATTTTTGGTTTCACTAAAATCCGTTTATTTTGAATCCTGTGCATTCATTTGAACTTTGAAATCGAATTTTCGAACTACCGCGCCATTTCAGGCTCATTATATAATTAAAATAAATTATTTATATTCTAACGATGATTCGAATAAATATATACATTCTAATTATATTCAAAATAAATTTATCGTCGTTATTATTTAAAATAATTCATTTTAAATATTCAAAATTCATTAAAATTTCCAAAATAAAAATTTAAAATTGGCTCGGATTTCCGGGTTATTACATAAGTGCTGGTTTGGAATAATTTGTAACAAAGTGTTGGGTTCCAAAGTGCGCATCGAACAGAGTCGGTATGTGGTCGTGCGGAGCAAAACCATTTGCTCAAAAACAGGTAGTCGTTTTATAAAGGAACATTATTGAGATGATCTCGGAATTCGATTCCAGTTTTTTCTGGATTCGTATCGTCAAATAATGGTTAAATCCAAATGGGCATAATTTTTGAAGTTAGCGTTTGGGCATACAAGAAGAAAAGGTACACTAAAATCGCAATTTTGAAGCTAATTTGACCAATTTTACAAATGAACATTATTGAGACGATCTCGGAATTTGACGAAACCTTTTTTATTGAATTCGTAACATCGAATAATGGTAAGATTCCAAATTTTATGATTTTTGAATCAGTTTGTGACCGACCACGATTTTTAAATGAAAAACAAACAATATTTTGACTTTAAAAATTCGCTGTTTGTGCATGTGAACTCGGAATTTGACGAAACCAGTTTCATTGGATCCTTAATGTCGAAGAGTAGCTGCGTGTCAATTTTCATCGAAAACGAGGTGATCACACAGATTTTTAAATGATGAAAATAATTGATATTTGAGTATAATAAAATATAAAATCAATAAAAAAATATTTGCCCCTACTATATAACATCTTAAACACTTCTATAACCTAATTAAAATCCTCCTTCTACCGCAGCCCCTTTTCTTCTTTGAACCCAAATTTTGCAATCTTCTAAATTCAAGAACAATTCAAATAAAAATCTATAAATTTCAAAGCTTAGTTCTTTGAACTCATATGAGTATATGCTTCGATGTGTATGAGTTTGGTGGAGTTTGAAGATGATTTTGTGCGCTGTGTTTTTTACAGTAAAGAAAACACATAGAAAATGTGAGCTAGGTTTAGGTGATTCTTGTGTTTGGTGTATCGATGCTTGTTTTAGAGTATGGATTTGAGTTCGTGAGGGGTTTTAGCACTCGTATGCAAAGTTTAAAGCAATTCAGTGCCAAAAATTGTCAAGCCCTTTTCATACACCTTGCATTTTGGGGCTGTGGAGACAGTGGAGAAATGATGTTCGAGCTTGGTGATTTATAG